>JAOEGS010007237.1:0-23833 GCA_025447755.1 Corythornis vintsioides
ATTATATATATTTGTTTTATGTTCCCTTGATGCCTCTTTACTAGCATCATGCTGATCCCAAATACCTGACTATGAGCTGAGCTGCAGCTCTGTTCGAGGACAAAACAGTTGTGTCAGATATTGAGGACTTTGTGAACTGTTTTAAGAGAGAAAAAGGCACAGGCATTTTTAGACCAGAGACCATGGTATTGCTTTTGGGCAAAACCCTTTGGGGTAGATTCTTCAGTGGCAGCTGGGTGGAAGAAGATGTGCTGGTGCAGCTGTTTGTACTCATCCTCACACCAGCTCCCTGCTGCTTGCATCTGCTCATGGCATTACTCCCACAAAATCTTTCCCTTTCTTTAGTCAACAGAGATGAACCAAGGTAACTTAATTGGTTTAAAGAGAAGATTTTTGATAACCTAATCCATTTTGTGAGACACGAATCAGGGAGCAATCCCATGAACAGCTGAGCAGATAGGACAGAAACTGGTGGAATCTCCAAACAGGGATGGGTGCAAGGAGCAGAAGAGATGAGAAGCTCTGAAAGCCAAGCTGCTATGATGCTAACAAACTCTGTCACTCAGCAGGTCTTATTAGCCTGGGCATGATGCCATGCAGCTGAGGGGGACAACGTGCAGTCAGCAGTTGCTCTGTGATCATTGTAACAAGTCCCTCTGCATAGTGCAGACATCTATTTTGTGTTTTCTTCAAACTTCTCATGCTACAACTGTTTTTAAGCGGCTAAAAATGCTCAAATTTTACAAGATACACAGAGTTGAAGTAAAAAAAATGCAATTTCTAGCTCAGCCAATGTGGGCTTCCATATGTCTCAGGATATTAAATTTCACCTATTTATTTTATGCAGGCTGGAACTGATCCAAAGCCTACTGCAGCCTCTGGACTTATTCCAGCAAATTCAATGGGTTCTGATTCAGGCTTTGAATCAAGCCTTAACTTTATACATTTTTGATTATTGAAAGGACTCTAATCCCCTCCTGCCTCCATGTGTGCTGATACAGAGCCCTCATTTTCCATTGGTTAATGCTGGAATTTGTCACTCTGCAGGAAACATGCAACATTTTAAATCAATGCAGTCAACCAGTGTATTTTTCTAATAGATTTTGTAGGTATGTTAGTGGAGTCATGTGGCACAGACTCAGGATGCAATAGGCATAAATAATCTCTAAAACTCAATGAGCTGTGAGTGTAGGAACAGAAATATCATCCTTCAGCTTCAAAATACAGGTCTCTGCCTCCTAAGTCAAAAATAACATTCACAGAGATGGTGGGTGAGTTATACACCCATAGAGGTGAACCAGCATCCCTATCCAGGTACATACTCCCAAAGATCTGTGAAAAAAATATCTGCCTGACAGCAAAAGAAAAGCAGTAATTGCCCTTTCAGCATTCACAAATTAACAATGGAAAGCAGAAAGTTTGGTCCAGAGCAAAATGTTTTTATTTCTGGAAGCAGGAGAGAGTCCGGGGAGATGGAGGGATGAGAGGGTAAACTCACAAAGCAAGGGTGGCATTTGCCCTGGGAGCCTGAGCAAGCAGAATGAAATATTCCCCTCACCTTAGGGAAATCTCCATTCTGTGTCTCTCAGTAACCAAGAGACAACAAGTATACACAAGTGAGAGGAGATTTTCACAGTACCAACTTCTATATACAATTAATTGAAGAAACTTAGATGTAAGTGCATAAGGGAGGTAAATCCCTGAGAGCAAGCAATGATGTACAGAGCTACTTAAGGAGTGCACACAAGCTTTTGTTTCTTGTATAATTTCAAAAAGCAAATAGAACTGGTGTGTTGAAAGAAGAGTGCAAGGGTTAAGGGTTTTACAGATGTAAATAACATGAGGTCCAGATCACTGCAAATAGAGTTCCCATCTATGTCTGACTCAGTAGTATTCCTTTACTCATGGTAGTGTAACAAGACAATTATTGCCAAGATATTTTGTGATATGTTGTCATCTCCAGCCAACTCCTGAAGGGCTGTGTGGTGAGAAGGGAGACTTCACAAACTGAGAAGTGTGCCAGGTCTCAGTGAAGTTAACAGGTTGCAGTCTTGGTTCTGCTCCCAGCCGTTTTTCTGTCTCCTCTCCCAGCATTTCAATTCAATAGTGGGGGGAAACTGTAGCTACCAGGTAATTATTACAAGCTTTAGAAATGTGTAGTCTTTCTGATGACCTGCCCTGTAACCTAGGAAGTCCTGAGGATTATAAAACGTCGTCATAACTAGATTTATTCTTCTCTGCACTGCAGTATTTTGTGTAGTGCCATAATCCAGCATTAATTCTCAGCATGAGCAAAACCTAGACTCTTCTTTATATCTGAAAGCTCTGGAAAATCAGACTACAGTTACTGCAGCCCCCAGCAAATGATGAACTGGTAGCATAGTGGAATTTGTTTTATTTTTCCATCCATTTGTTTTTGATGGTAAAACAAGCTGATTTTGATAGTTCCTGGATTAATTAGAGAAAGAAATAATGGAGTATATCTTTTTTTTTTTTTTTTTTTCTTGAAAAAGGTGTCTAGTAAAGTTATCTGTGTTGCTGCAGAAATGCTGGAACGTCCTTCTCTTCTGAGAAAAAAGATCTGTGGTAAAGAATGAAAACATAGGACAAGCATTGCACGACTTTGCTGGTTTATGGGAATCTATCAGATCATGTTAATGAAACAGTGTTCTTGAAAGTTTAAGATGACACTGCCAACTAGAAATTCTGCCTGTGCCTGCAAAATAGATAATTATCAAAGTGGCAAGTAATATATAATATACCAAACAAAACTTGGCATAATTTTTCTCTCTCATAAGGGATAATCAGAATACTTTTTTTTCTAAAAAGGCCCTTGTGCAAATATGAATCTCAAAGATTAAGAAGACATTGTAATAAGAACAAATAATGTGACAAAAATATTACAAGGGCATTTCAAAAGAAATGTTAGAGATAACATGTCAAAATTGTGGTATAGACACTTCATTTTTTTTCAGAGTTTTTCTCCAGTAGAAATCATAACAATCTGATCATGATCAAAGTTTGTAATAAAGCAAATTTAATGGCATGATATAACTTTCTGATCTATGCCACCACACCCTTTATAAAAATAAGTGACTTTTGCACCTCAAAATCCTTTTGATATGATTATGGGAAACAAAGTATGTGTATCTCATGACTCAGTCTAGAACTACAGCAAGCATCTGCTCTACCTGTGCCACCAGCACAGCTCCAAGACCCAGCACTGGTCTTGCCACAAAAGAGCAAGCATCGAGCTGTCTTTCTCTTGACCTCAATTTTTCTCTAGACTTAGTTCAAGAAATGAGAACGTGCTTCAGTCTGAAGACAGACAGATAGACAGACAGGAAGAGTCTCAGGATGTGGTTGTCTGTTGCAACAGCTTGAAAGTGAGCCAGCTCAACTGCATCATTGCACAAAGTAATAAACAAGCTCAACAGGAGTGTGGAGTTAACCCGGGTGTCCAGTGACAGTCCTTGAGCTGGGGAGGAGTCACCACATAGCAGGGACATTTTCTATTATTCTCTGTTTCTTGTTTTTGTTGTGTTTTATTGGTTGTTTGGTTTGGTTGTTTGGTTTGGTTTTTTAAAAGTTATTGTTTTGGTTTGTTTTTGTGTGTTTTGTTTGCTTGTTTTAGTAGGGTTTTGGTTTTTGATTGTTTGGGGTTTTTTTCTATATGCTTTGCAATAAAAAAAAACTCATAAAGAAATGTGGAAGATGAGAACCTATCAGCATTTTAAATATTATTTTCTAGTTTACAATTTGGGTCTTATTTTTGTCAAAAATGAAGATCTTTCTTGAAGAAAATCGGAAGTGCTCTCACAAATATCTGTTAAAATTCTCTAGCAAAAAGCAGTGATCTGTTGTGAAGTTCTTTAATTTGTATTAGAAACTGACAGAAGCCCATTTGGAGTAATAATTTTGCACTGTTAGCCAAGGAGGAATTTTGGATGGAAGAAGCCCTACTGAGCTACACTCACTTGAGTTTTTTCCATAGTGAAGAAGATATGGAAGAAACAAATGGGAGAAACCTGTTTCTTCCATAGTGATGCTGAAAGAGAACCCCTGACATGAGGTCATGTACATATGAGTGCAGCACATGAAGTTTTTAAACCACTTTATAATGAGTTTGGGCAACACAGATCTTAATCTATGCCCCAGATAGTATGGCCAAGCAGAGAGACTTTTTATATAAGATATCTAGATGTATGAGTTTTGACCAAATGTCTATGGAGTCACTCATTAATTCTTGTGTAGTTTGTACAATGAGGATATTACTTTTTATATATATATTTGGGAAAGAGCAATGCTTGCTGAGATATGCTATTGTGTCTACTTAAATACTATAACAACTCTGAGTAATGTTGCTCCCTAATTAAATTCTTCAGAAACTTCAAAAAAATGTTTTGTAAAATATTTAGAATGTTAACTTTTTTTTTCTTTTTGTGATGTTTTTACAAATTATTTTACACTGGTGTAAGAACCAGGAAAGAAGCCCACACTTCAGAGTGCTTTACCATCAACAGAATTTGGTGAGAGCAGAGGGAAAGCAGACAGGGTGATGGTTTACCAGCCTGCAGCAGACGTAGGCATCCTGACAAATTTAAGATTTTTATTGACTTAATTGCCCTCAGAATAAAGACCTCTAAGCTTTAATAGCTGCCTGGTGATTGCAGAAGCCTCTTTATCTGCATTCTTCCTCTATGTGATAGCAGCAAATCCAGCATCCCCCAGATGTGGTGTACAGCCTCTTTGAAGAGTGTCAGATGCTGCCAGCATGATCTGCTCTGCACTCACAGAGCACCAGTTGCTTTGCAGGGAGTGAGGGACTGGCTTGGAAATACCTGCTAGTTCAGAAGCTCAGGACAGAGAGTTTCTGCATGTTTCTGGGAGTATGTGTGCTAGGCATGCAGGATGCCCAGCACCTGTGCACAGAAAGTAGAATAATAGAAGACACTCTAGAGAGGAAGAAAAAACTGAAAGCAGCCCTTGCAGGGCTATGGAAGGATTTAATGAAGCTCTGAATTTAAGTTATAAAATCTACTCCCCTGCAGGGTTGTGAGCTGGTGTGTTAGCCTCGTTTCAGACAGCAAAGGATCTCCTGGCCCCATCACTCTGAGCATTGCCACCAAGGGGGCTTTGGGCAGCCCTGTGTGTGTCCCATCAGCTCTATCTCACCAGCTCTGTGCACACTGGAATCCTGTTCAGTTTCTTCTAGAGGCGCCTCTAAAATCCCTAGGGCCAGGAGCTGATTTTGGACAGCATACAAGAGTGCTTGAAATGCCTGCTTAGGCTGAGGAATCTCAGAGAGCGGTCAGCTTCTTGAGATTTAGGAAACAGTCTGGTATTTAGGCTAGAGTAAAAACAAATGTTGCCTGCAAGAGCAGATGAGGATGCTGTGTTTCACTTCCTGGAATTTACAGCTGGCAAAGACAAAATCCTTTTAATTCGTATCATATCAAGGTCTTCTGCACATTTATTCTGAATGGAAGGTGCTGGAAGTGGAAAGTTGGCTCTGTTTTTTATGTGTTTCCAAAACAAAGTCCTTACAGTGGTATTATTAATGAGGATTGGATGAGTGAATAAAACCACTAGAAACACTTAGAACCCCACCTTTAGAACACTGATTTTTCTGGGAGACATCTAACAGCCCCTTGTAGATACAGCTTGTTATGTATAATGTTGTCCTCATAGACTTTCTGGTTTACCATTTCAGGTTTTCAGAAGTGAGCAACGTCACTGGGGATCACTTTTACTTCAAAGAAAATGGACCTGGTCCAGTTCTTTGCTCACTGTAACTTCGTGGATTTCAATGGTTATCCCATTTCATTTATTTGGTCAAACCCAGTCTTGTGAACTATAACTCCAAGAGATATTTAATGTGTGGTATATATGAGCCCAAAGGTTTCCAAGATAAAATGAAGAGAAATGGTAGACAGTCTAAGCTTTCACCCTTGTATCCTTGTAGCTTCTTTAGTGAATTGATAAGTGCATAATTAGCTTAAATCCCAGCAAGAGGACACAAACCTCTGCCTATACTTTCTCCACAGGATTAATTCCTTCTAATCTGACTTTTCCCTTCCTTGGGCAAATTTATGCTCCTAACGTGGACCTAATCATTATGTCTTCCCTAATTGGCAAAAAAAATATTCCACATTCAAATGGAGAATTCAAAGACTGGTTTTAGTGTGTTTCAACAAGTCTGGAGACTTGTTACCACCACTGTAAAGGCTATGAGGATGCAAACTGTGCCTGTGGTCTCATACAGGTTCCAGGTCTCAGTGTAATCTTTGGATTCAGGGGACCATAGACTGTTCCCAGATCCTTCCCCGTAGGTCTTGGCTTTGGAGATATCTGTTGGCTGCAGGACATCTCTGGTATCAGGGGCACCCCACTAGGTTTTGGGAGTGGGCAAAGCTTCAGATGGTAATGAGCAGAGGAGCAAAGGAGGGTAGGTTTTTACCATTCTATCATTACTGCTTCCTTTTCACCTAGCCACACAGAGGAAACTCAGTCTTTCCTGCAAAAGGTATGAAACTGTGGATCTGTGGAAGGATCATATATATATATATGTAACACCATCCAAACTTACCCTGCCTGAGTTCTACCCCCACTGTTAACCTGAAGAATGAAACAAGCATAAATATGTCACTGCTTCTTGGCTATTTCAGAGTTTCTATCATAATCTCTCTTCCTTCCTCCCTCTTTCCTGTGATCCCCAGAGCTGAACCCTCCTGATGCTCCAAGGCTGGAGCTACAGGCAATGCCCTTTTCCAGGCTGCAAAACCACAAAGACATGATACCAAAGAGTGGTCTTGCAAGCAGCCCATGGCCCATGTGGTTCACAGCTGCACACCTTCCATCTGTGTTGTACCTCAAGGTCTGACAGACTGCTGCCGGGCCATGCCAGCAAGCACTGTCCTGCCTCTGGCCACACTTGCAGCCTCATTGTGTGGTGGGGACTGGTCCAGAGACCTCCACAGCAAATGGTAAAGACCCAAGTCCACAAGAGTTACTCATTGCATTGCCATATCAATGTGTCACATTCAAGCTCTGACATCAGGATAATGTCAGATTTCTTAGTGCTGCCTCTTTACAAAAGAAAGCCACAGAGCTGGGATATTTTTGATTCCCTATATACTCTCAGAATTCAAACATTATAATAAAAAATCACTGCCAGCTCATTTTAACCTCTGTAAAGATCTGAAAGCTTTTCTTCCTGAAGAACACCTCACCACAGCCTACTTTGGTTTTGACTTTTGTAGTGTCTCCTTTCTGCTGCAGCTTCTGGAGATACCACAGGAGTTGCAGAGACAGTGAAGCCGTGGAGCTGGGCGGAGGCAGCCTGTGGAGCCTGTGCTTACAGCCACTGCTCATTTTATTTTTGCTTCTGGGTGGGAAGCCAGCAGTTGATTTTAATCCAAATTTGAATGTGTTTCTCTCAGAGTTTGGCTCTCGTGTAACACTGTGATGCTGAGATATTCTGGGACATTTTTACTAACCATGGCAGAGATGCATTCCTGGAGACTGGAACAAGGGTGTTTTCCAGTGCAGGGCCACTTGTTTGAGTGATTCCATCTGGGAAACCCACTCTCTCTGGTGGTCTACTGGAGCCAGGTTTACTGACCTTCATAAAACTGCCACCTACTGCAGTAAGACCCTTTCTCCGTGCCACACACACGTCCTTTCACACTGTGTACCCCAGTGATCTGGGACTTCACACTTGTTTCTCCTGGGTCTGTGCAGGCAGAGCGGTTCAGAAGCAAGGATGGCAGTGAGGAGAAGGGAGGAAATTAAGCTACCCATGAACAACAGCAGGCTCTACTCAGGCTCCAGTGGACTCTGAGAGATTCATCATGGCTTTTTGAAAGAAAATTTGTTACATCTGTAATTCTAAAAAATCCCTGTAGATGAAATGGGATGCTGTGATCCTGCTGTGATCCTGCTTTTCTCCTACTCTTCAAAATAATGGAGGGGTGATACTTATACAAGGTGACTGCCTACCCTAGCTCCTCTAGTCCCCCTTATCTCCATTCATATGCTAATGATGGTTTAAACCAGTGTGTGTGATTCACAAGCCTAAAGCAAATCTAGGCAGAAGGTCTGTAGACAGTACAGGAGCTAGCTGTTTTTAACTCTTCTTCTTTCCTAAGTCAATATTGGGATAGGCAGCAATAAAAAAAAAAAAAGCCAACATACGGAGAAGGAATTTGAAGCTGAGTGAGCTTCAGAAGCTGTCAGAACAAGAAGCCCCACAGGGCAAAGGGCAGCAGAGAGGCACTGGCAGGTGCTAAGTGGGCTGGAGGACCATTTGTCTCCCAGAAAAAAAACAACCAACCAACAAAAACACTTGTCTCTTCAGATATTTACAATGGCTTCTGTCTACTTGGACTAACTACCTATAAACTTTATCTTTCCATAAGCAGTTCTCTGCCCTGTTAATGGCAGAGGCTACAATTATACTTCAGAGCACTGTTTTGACCAGCCCCCAGCTGTACAGGGGCTGAGGTTTCTGGAGTAAAGCATTTCCTCAAACCCTTCATCTTGTAAAGTTGACTAAATCCTACTATGTTTTGGAAAAGGATAATCGGAGCACGCTTCTTAGATTCACTCAGAACACCAGAGAATCTACTTGCAGCTTTCTTAACGAGGGGTTCCCAATAAATTTTTGTGGAGTCATAGATTTAAATAATACCATTTTTCTTATAGTAGTATAAAGCACATTGGAAGAAAAATAACTGAGAAGAGAAATAGAAGTTCATTAGAGATGCATAGGAATTGAAATAAGTTATGTGGATTTACTTTGGCTCTACAAATATTTTATTCCACCACAAAGTGAAAGGAAATTCTGTATTTTCTTGACAATGAGGAAAGCACATTTCTATTCACTTTTATCATGAAAATAGAAAATAGGGATGAAGTGTCTTGTTCCTACTCTGTTCTTTCTTTGTGGTATCCTTGACTGGTTTATCAAGGAGTCCTCTAGCAAGAAGGCAGCAGACAAGGCTTGATATTCCTGTACTTTTGAAATAACAAAAAAGATTTGACTCCTCCCATGTCCTAGCCCCACTTAAAAAGAGCAAAACACATTTTCCAAGTCCATATTCTTTATATAGCACAAGGAATCAAAGACATCTGATTCTTCCTCACTCCTCCTTTGCCTACACATCTTAAAGATCTGATCAACCTGTGGTGAAAGTTTAGGACCACTTGAGAAAATAACAAGCATCTTTGTGATTTTTGTGGGGACTGAATGCCAGACCTGGAAAAAAAAGGCAAGCATCTTCTCATGAATTGCAACCAGATTAGAGCGAAATAGTTTCTATTAGGGACATCAGCCTAACAAATGAAGAGATATCAGACAGAGATATATTTTAGGGAGATAGAAAAATGTCTGTTAATTTGTGGGTCTTCAGTTTTTCAATAGTCTTTTAGGGGCTCATTTCAGAATTTGGTTCCAAGGGATACTAAGCAACTGCCTTCTGAAAATTGCTCCTTTCCAGTGTGTTGAGTTTACCAGTCAGATAACAAGGTTTGCACCATGAAAAAAAACCAGCCCGTTGACAAGTAAGGTATAAATTTAGATTCATTGCAATGCCTGTGTTGTGGCTAGTGCAGCAAAATTCATAACTTCATCAGCAAGAGTAATCTTGCTACTGCCACAGCAGCAAATGTATAATTTTAATGGATTTTGGGTGTGGTTTGGTTTTGTTTGTTTGTTTGTTTTGTTATTTGGGCAATGTCCTGCAAAACTATAAGATTCCGTACATAATATATTTTAACACAGTTGGTTATCAAGGGTTAACTTGGTTAGTGGAACTAAAGTGAAAGTTTTAAAATACTACTGCCATGGAGAACAAATGCTTTCAAAGTGCCTATAGCATATGTTATTTAAAAGAGCACTGAAACAATGTTCTGGTTTTAATTATTTTTTCTTCACAGTACTTCTGTAACTTTATTGCCAAAGAAAAGACTTCCAGAGCCAATTTTTAATCTTAATTATACCAGATTCAATCTGGAATATTTTCCTTGAAGTCAGAGTTCCACCAGATTTACACAAAACAGAATCTGGCCCGGTTTCCACA
Source organism: Corythornis vintsioides (assembly GCA_025447755.1). Lineage (NCBI taxonomy): Eukaryota > Metazoa > Chordata > Aves > Coraciiformes > Alcedinidae > Corythornis > Corythornis vintsioides. The sequence continues at coordinate 10,083 of JAOEGS010007237.1, forward strand.
CGAGACTATTTTTCAAAAGATATTTTAGCTTAAAAACCAGAGTATGTAACTAAAACATCCAGCAGTCAAAGGATCCAAACCAACCTACATGCTGCCTTACCTCCTGTTCTTGAGTCACACCAGAGCTTCCTCATCTGAGCTAAGCCTGAGCTGTAGCTTCACATTCATGTCTACAGAGACGCGTATCTGCATTTTCCTCTTATCTCACTTTCTCATTTCTCCCTCTGAAACCACCTTGCTTGAGTGAAGTGCATGTAACTGAGCAATCCAAAGGATTGTCAACAACAGACAGTTGCTGACAAACAGGCAAGTAAACATATAACTGAAAGTGCTCCCTGCAGAGTTAGATGAGGTACAGATTGAAACTTGGTGATCTCAGACAAAATGAAAAACCTAAATAGTATTTTATACAAGCAACAGAGAGGAACAGTTTCCCCTGACTGATGGTGTGTCAGTCCCTCCCAACTAAAGAAAGAAAACAATGTGTGAGCTTCTGTCACTGGCACTCTTGGAATGGCTCTAGGTGCAAATGGTGCCTGCTTCATTTCTTCTGCAGCAGATTAGAAGTACAGAACTAAGGAAACACACAGCACAGCAAGAAGGACAATGTGATTCACACCTCCTCCCAATGCACCTCCAGCACTATCTTAAATAAAAGTAAAATGAATGACAGAATTCAATTACTAAGGGGAATGACTAAATTTGACTGTGTCAACATGGATGCTGATTCTTGCAATTCCTAATAGTGGATTAGGGGTCAACCTGTTTTGGAAAGCATTGGATGAAATTTATAATCTCCACTGTCTTCACACAAACCCCAATTCTGTGAGCATTTAGGAGGCCTTAATAGCTTTCCATTTTCTTTATCCTTGGGATGAGGGAGATCCATGCTCAGAATCTCTTCATGCTACAGAAATAGAGGGATAGTGTTTTGTTTGTGATAGTATTTTGGAACATGAACTGGCCAAGAAGAAGAGGGATCCTTTTTAGAAAGTGAATTATATTTCAGAAACCTTGGCCTTAGCTCTGGTTATTCTACAGCAAATCATCCCAAAGGAATGTATTGTTAATCACTAAGCATCAGAAGAAAATCTATTGTGGGAAGAAGAAGAAAAAATGACATCCTGTGTCTGGAGCACGGGCAATTCAAGTGTAGTCAGTAAACAGGCATGTTGGGTCTCTCCTGAGTTTGGCACTGTGATGCTCAGGCTATCCTGGGTGTGTATGGTGGATGTGATCAGCCCAGGCACTTGTGAGGACTGACACAGACCAGGTGTGGCCCATGCCCATCATGTCAAGGATAGCAGCGATCACTATGTCTAGGGTGTTTGAGACCACTATGTCCAGGGTGGCCTCCACAGCAGCCAGCTCCCCCATGCAGAACTCAGGGTGGGGTCCCCAAACATAGCAGCCCGAGGGGGAAAATCTGGTACTAATAATAAATAGACACAGAACCAAAGCAGCCTAGTCTGTCTGTGTTTTTGTTCTACTATAATTCATTACTTGCTGCAGCTTGAAATAACAAAGGCGGAGATATTGGTCTCAGGAGTTATGAATCGAAATCAAACCTGGGCAGAATCAGCAGATGAAGTCCTTTGACTTCAGAAGGAAAACTTCTAATTTGTGTCACAGGAGGAATTGCTCTCTCTGGTTTACTTGGAGCACTTCACTTTCCCCGAGCTGTTGAGCCCAGCCCACGGCAGCCCGGGGCTGGGCAGGGCTGGACCTGTAGGGATGAAGCCCTCCAATTCTCGGGGATGGGAGCGTGGTGTGCTAGTTATGGGATCCACCCGTTTCACCACCCGCTCCAAACCGGGTGGATCCCATAACTAACAACAGAGACACCAAAGGCTGGCGGGGCTTGCTGTGACACGGCAGAACCCGCTGGTCCGCAGGCTCCGGTGCCCTCTAGTGTCGCGGGCGGCGGCGGCAATGCCCGGCCACCCTCGGCCGGCAGCGAAGGGCACCTCGGAGGCATCAGCAGTCAGGGCGGCTCTGCCTCCCGTCGAGATAGTGGCGGGCCCGGCCAGAGCAAAGTGCGTAGTCAGGCACCGGTGAAGGGCTACCCTGAGGAACAACCCGTTATCCCCTTGCCTTCTGGGGCTGCATCACATCACCCCTAAACTGAGTTCAGGCAGCTTCTGGACCAGAGTGGTCTGTCCTGTCGCAATCGAAAAGTCAGGGTGGGAGCAAAAGGAAAAACAAAGCTTGTTTTTCCAAAATTAAGTCTTCCCCGGCTGTTTTGGGATCGTCTAATATTAAGAGCCAAACACAACACTGAAAGCAAAACAGCTCAACGTTGTGGCAACAGAGGTCTCGCTGGAAAAACGACGGGCACGGGGAACTACCTTAACCAGCCATGTGGGGAATCAAAATAGAGGTTGGGGAGGGCAGGCTGTGCAGCCTTAACTGCTTTTGTCTGGCTTCCCGTTCTCACAGTGACACGGGATCCTGGCTAAGCAGAGCCAAATTCTGTTCAACAGAATGTTGAACAAACAAAACGAGGGAATCTGGTGTCGTGGAAAGGGAAAAAATAATCACAAAAACAAACAAACAAACACACAAAACAAACAAACAAACAAACAAAACAAACAAGCAAACAAACAAACAAAACCACCAAAGAAACAAGCTGGTAGGATCGTAAATGCACACAGGGCCTTTCTGCTGGCAGCACACATCTCCTGGGGAGCTCGGCAGTCTGCTGACTTGCTTCCCTTCAGTCTCAGGAAGCCCTCACACTCTGCGTTCTCCTCCCTCTGCGATAGATGCGAGCACAGATTTATAGTGACAAGAGATGAGAGGCTGCTTTGCTTTCTCCCTCTCTCTGGGGTTTGAGGGGTCTCTGCTCCAGGCTGTAGCTGCTCTTCACCAGGCAGGGGTTCTTGCTCCAAAAGGCAAAAAGGGTGAGCAGGCTGCCGCTGACCCCCTCACCGTGCATCGCTGCAACGTGGGTAACGCTAATCAAAGCCAGACCTACCTTCCTGCCGAGACAAAAGGCTGCGGCCCCACGGCGGGGCTTCCTGAGGGGCCCAAGCCGAGGCACCCCCTTTCGCCCGCCCCGCAGGAGGCCTCCCGCCCTCCACATGAGCCACCTATTAGGCTGCCTAATAGCCTCAGCCAGCTAAATGCTGCCCAGCTCACCCTTGGGAAAGAGCCGCAGGAAAGGGCTCATTACTTGCAGCAAATTGGGACCCCGCAAAGGGAGGAGGCTGCTAAACAGGGCGGCTCGTAGGGTGTCAGCCCCCCTGAAAGCGTCCGAGCGCGGAGCCGCCCTGCAAAAACCCGCCCCGTCGGTGTCCGCAGCCCGGATCCTGCCGGAGCTGCGGGCCCAGAGAAGGACACGTCCCTCCCTCGGGGAGCAGGTTGGGAGCATAAACAAGCAAAAGCGGTTCTAGCCCGCGCCCCGCAGTTTTGTTTAAGATGTGCAGCTTCCATCTGTTGCCGCATAAACACATGCTAGCGGGATGCCTTATGCTCCAGCCCTTCGGGGGAGGGGAAGGCGGGAGAAGAGGGAAGAGGGGGCTGCAGTAGTAAAAACACCCCCAACCCCCAGCCTGTCCTCTCGCTAACCTCAAGTCCTCCGCCCCTCCCTGGACAGGACCCCTCTGCGCCACAAGGGGCGGGGGGTAGAGCTCAGCAGCCGTCCTGGGCAGTTTATTTTAACTGTCACCTCTTTTGCGCGGGACCAAACCATAGGGACCGCCGGCACTTTGGAGTGGGTCAGCCCCGACCGTGCGGGCAAAGCCCAAGGCGGCGGGCGCGGGTCCTGTTCGGCCCGGCCCCGGGCGTAAGGAAGGGGGAAGCCACGTCGGGGAAAGCTTCAGCGCTCTCCTGGAGGGGCGCTGAGAGACAAGACACCGTCGTCCCAGGCCCTGCAGAGGCTGTCAGGCTTGCAGTGCCAGCCTGGCCTGCCAGGCAACTTCGCCAGTCCCCCCATTTGCAGTTTTTATTTCGCTGGGTCTTCAGAGATCCCACGTGAAAGCCGTTAACGACCTCTCGATAATGATCCTGACAAAGACATTATTCAAATGAGGCAGGTAATTGCAAACAGAAGGTGCCTCCTCCCTTTTGCTCCTTTCTTTTTGCAAAAGTAGCTCTCGCGTTACATCCCATCCTGACGGTACTTTGCTAGGAATCACCTCCACCGCCCCGCCCGTTAAACAAGGTATGGTCACGCCGGTAAATTACAGCCCGATTCCAGCACGGCCGAGTGGGATCGTCTCGCAGCTCATAAGCAGCAGCTGCTGCTGGTCTAAACAGCATATTTTCCTGGGGCTTAAATCTGCAAGAGCTCCCAGCTCAGGCCCAAGCCACGACAGGACTTTTCCCTCCATAAAGTAAGGGGTTCCGGCTGCTGAATACGCTTGCGCCCCACCAGGGAGAGAGTTCCAGAGTGAGGAGTTGTTTTTTGTTTTGTTTTTCCTTTTCTGGGTTGTTTTTTATTGTATGTTTGTTGGTTGTTTGTGGGGTTTTTGACGTTTTGGTTTGGCTTTTTTTTTTTTTTGCCATGCCTTTGATTCACTGGGAGCCTGTTGTTTATTCACAAGCATTACGGTATCCTGTTAGCATTCCGACCAGGGGCTGCTCACAGATCTGACTCCGATGATTTCCTGGAGGAACATGTGGAAGCAATAGCGAGGTTGTGCACTCACCCGAGCCGAGGATGCACAAAGTGGAGGGTGCGCAAAAAAACAGGAGCACCGCTGAGGACCCTGCGAGCCCGGCCAAGGGGCTCTCAGCCTGGGGGTGATTTTCGCAGGAGTCACTTCTCGTTTCTGCTCCCGTTCCCTTCGGGGCATCTTCCTTTCAGAGGCTTAATTCTCCTTCGCTTAGGAAAGCTAGAAAACACTGGATCCTGGCGCTTGGAGAACAAAATTTTACTTTGTTTAATATTAAAAGGAAAATAGAGATGTGGGGGGTGAGTTAGGGGGGAGGCCAAGTAAGCCTCGGGGCGCAGCTCTGGGGTCGATGCCCTCATCAGATGGCAGGCAGGCTGCAGGCAGGGGTCTCCCGCTCCGCTCCGTTCCTGGGGCTACACTGCCCCCTCTCCCGCGGCCGCCGCATCGTCCCGCCGGCCACGCTCGTCTATTCCCGCACGCAGCCTGCAGCATAAGGGCTGCGAGGGTAGATCCTCGGCAGCTCCCCCGGTCACCCCTTATCACCAGCAGATAGCGACGGCCAACAAAACAGAGATACCCCGTGATGGCTTCCCGGCTGGGATCAAAGCTCCTGCTGGAGCGTGTTCAAATAGAATGGATTCGGACGTGCGCTGCACTCGCCTCCGCAGGCACCTCCGACCCTCGCCTCAGCTTGGTTATTAATTTTTTTCTTTTTTTTTCTTTTTTTTTTTTTTCCCTGGGCAAAGCAAAGGCAGGGAGGTAGAGCTTTCCCAGTCCCTTCAGAGCACTGAGGTTTGGAGGAGCTGGCTCCTGGCGAAGATTACCTTTCGTTGTGTCTCTCATTCATAAATGTTAGTGATTCATCTGCTCCCTCTCTCTCAGTACCTTCTGCTTCTGGCTGGCTCACGGTCGTCCATCCAGTTCTGTAGCCCAAGCCCAAGCTCAGTGGTGTACAAAGGACACGTGGAAGGCGCAAATTCGTTTCCAGATCAAACTCCCCATCCATAAATTCACACTGTGACCGTGGACACCAAGCCCGGCGCCCGACCCACTGTCCAGCGGAGTCTGAGCAGGGAAGGCTCATTCATGAAATTGGGAGCACTCGGAGTTTTTATGAAAGTTTTTTAGGTTGGTTGTGGTGTGTTTTGTTTTTTGCTGGTTTTTTTTTTTTTTTTTTTTAATCTTCTCCCCCTGCAGTGCAAAATTCTCCTCTTCCCCCTTTCCTCCCCCTCGCCCCTGCCATATGGTTAACCTCCCCCCTCCCCTCTAAGGCTGGCGAAATCTGGAGGCAGAGACTGGCCCCCCTGCCTGCGTAAGAGCCTCCCGCCGACGCGCCCGCCTCCGGCCGCGGGGCTGGGGGCGCCGGGCGAGCCAGTGCGGCTCTTATTCTGAAGGGGCCGGAGGGGGGCTTCATTTCCTGACAGCTATTTACTTAAAGCAAATGATTAGTTTTGGAAGGATGGACTATAACATTGAATCAATTACGGGACGCGGTTTGTGAGACCATTACAGTCGGATTGTGAGGGAGGGCGAACGGGAGGGAAAGCGCGACTGAGAGGGGAAAGTCACAAAGACGTGGACATATTTTGGATATTTTACAATCTGCAGGACTGGAGCTGCGGGTTATAAAGTAGTAAAGGAGAAGGTAAGACGTGAGGGGCAGTTTCCTCACCTTTTTCTTTTTTTCACCTTTTCTCCTGCTTCTTTTTCCCCTCATATTTTCTTCTTTTTTTTTTTTTTTTGTTTTGTTTTTTTGTTTTGGTTTTTTTTTTTGGTGTTGGTTTGGTATTTCCCCCCACTTTTTTTTTCCCGATGCTCGGAGCCGGGCAGGGGGCTCCTTCCCGCTGGGCGCGGGCGGCGGGGGAGGACGAGCGCTGGTACTCCCACAGAGGGGAGGGGAGAGCCGGCGCTCCGCGGGCCGTCGGGGCGCAGCGGCGAGCAGCGCGGGTAGCGGTAATGACAAACATATTGGGACGGCGGGGGCCACCGCGCCGCATTCCTGCTGTGGGGGCGGGAGCGACCCGCTGAGGTTCCTCAGACAGCGGCGGTGCCCGCCGGTTGAGGACGAGGGGACACGCATCGACAAAGTAAGCGGCTCTCCCTCTTCTCGCACCCCTTGTTTCTTTCACCCCTCTTCTCTCCTGTCCCTTCCCCCACCCTTTGTTTTTCACCATCTTCCCCTCTTCAGATCCCTTTTGCCACCTCACTCCCTCTAACCGGGTAGTTTAACACGCTCCGAGATCCCGGGGGGAGGTATGTACACAACCCCCCCCGGGCATCCCGACCTCCATCTCTGCGCGCCCCGTCTTCTTTTTACACGTCTCAGCGGAACGGAAGATGCTGAATTTAGGCAGGACTGGTACCTGGAGCATTTCCAGCTCACAGCCCTTCTCTCGCACCGGGAACGCCAGCCCTGCCGCACGCCCCGCCGGACTGCTGGAGCCCACTGCCTTTTACCCCGGTGGGTGGGGGAGCAAAGTCTTCGTGGCCACCGTTTGGATTGTATCAAGCAAACTTGCCAGCCTCTGCCAGGCAGGAGTCCCCTGGAAAAATCCTAGGAGCAAGTAGGAAATGGCTTTTTGGCTGTCCGCGGCATTGCTCAACATTTTTGGACGCGGATCCCGAAGCCCAGGAGCCGTTCCAGAGAACAGGACTTGGACAGCTTTTTCTGGAGCCAGCAGCGACAGATCTAGCGAGGCAGCAGCAGTCCCGGGACTCGCCCGCATCCCAGCCGGGAGGTGGCTGCGGGGCAGAGGCAGGGACGATGCCCTGGCCCCCGCGAAGGCCGGGGACATGTTTCCAGCGCCCCTCGACGGCATTTTCGGCGCGTCTCTTGCAAATGTTCCAGCTCCCTGGCGCTCCTCCGGGGCCCAAGCCTGCATGCTTGGGGCGGACAGAGCATCGCCTCGGCCCGGATTGGGACCGACGGATGCGGGGTCTGAGGGCACATCGCTCTCTCTTGATCCCCCAGCTCCGACCCGGGGCACGATGTCTGTCCCTCGCCAGGACTCCCTTCCCCTCTCTGGACCCTGAGCCCTCGGGGGTCCGTGCCTCACCCGATGGAGAGGGCTGGAGAAGAAGCCCCAGGTCGTAGCGCCATCAGAATTAACCAGCCCCAGAGGGAAACACAGCTACAGTCTGCTCATTTCCATCTTCCCTACTGTGTTTTCCTTTTTCTTACCTACCTAGCATGGAAACAAACAAACAAACAAACAAAAGTATCAAGAATTCGCTCCAGCTTGGCAGAGGCTTTCCTATTGTTTCCGAGACAAACACAAAAAAAAGTGGATGGGAGTTGCCATGTCTGTCTGCTAGGTTGGGCTCAGTGTCCCGGCAAACTTTGATCCGCAGCGGATTTAACTGTCGGGCCCCGAACCGAGGGGGCTCCCTGGGGGCTGTCGCTCGGACTCCCCGCAGGCAGGCACAGTCTGGCAAGCGCCTGCAGCCTGAGCAGGGGCTAGAAAGTGTGAACGTAACGCCCCTCCCCTGAATCCCCAACCCAGTTCCCACTGGTTATAGGCAGCCCACTCTCTCCCTGATGGAGCGCACTGGGAGAATGCGGGAGACTTATTATGCCCTTCGCATCTCCCGTGGCAGACACGGGATCAAAGCAAGGAGACAGGCATCAATTCCTCTGTCATGGGCTGATCAAAATCTGAGCTGTGGAGATCCGACTTTTAACTCTGGGTCTAGAGACGTTAGGGAAAGATCTCCCAGTAAGGGGCTTTAATTTTAGCTTCTAGTTAACAAAGAGCATTTTAGAAAGGCCCTCAGCTAAATAACACTTTAGCCAATCTCAAAGCTTGGGGGGAAAAAAACCAAGAACCAAGTTTCAAGAAAAATGAGACTGAACAAAGCACTGGGATATAGAAATCCACAAGTAAAGCGTCTCTTCCAGCTTGCAGGCTCTCTCCTGTTGCTTTAAAATGACACCTTTTATTCTGGTACTCCTCTCCAGGCACTAAGGGGCAGAAGGTGTGCCAGTCTGGCACCTATTGGACACTTCACTGTTATTTGCTTGTTGGTATGTGTTAAGTCTTCATGCGGCTGTGAGAATAATATATAGGTATTAGATTTCACGAAAGCAGGAAGTAATAAATATTTTAATAAAACACCTCTCCACAGTACTGCAGTATTGAGCTAGGATTCAAGTACAATATATATAGGCAGAAAAAGTCAGAAATTGCTGGTTATTTCTAGCTATACTGTTGGTCTAAAGATGAGGATGAAATCTAAAACCTTATACAATTCTTTCCTCGCTTGCAGCCTTAGATCACCATGGCCACAATGGCATTACTTCTATATGTGAACCCTCAAAATTTTAATAGATGTTCACTTGTTTTAAAGACCAGGGAATGACTTCTGAGAGGTTACTTTTGCACGTAAAGGCAAGAATTTATGACAGTTTTTAAAAAGCAACTAAGTAAGCAAACAATCCCTTCTCTCCCTCTTGCCTTGCTCTCCTGCTTGACTCATCTCTTTCAAGCCAACAAAGCTTTGCCTGAGCACCCAAGGGAAAAGTTTGCAACAGCTAGGCTTTCTTGCTCTTGTGGTCAACAGAGATGGATTGTTTTTTCTGTGCAATGCTTCTGAGCACTTGAGTTGGGATCTGAGGTGTTCTTTGATTTGATCCTGAGAACCTAAGTGAGATGTATTTTTTGGAAGTGCCAGTCTTTTTGTCTGTTTGCTAAGACAGTCTGGAAAACCTTTTTTTGGACTGAGTGGAGACATTTGGAATTTGAAGTTATTACTTACCTAGCTCCTAGAGTGGTGGAGCCTGTTCTTGATAATTAGGCTAAAGAGCTGGGGCTGACTAGGTTTACTGGGTAGCAGCTGTCACTGTGTGTCCTGCAGAGTCCGAAGCTCTCTGCAGGAGCCAGGCTAGTCTTGAGGCATAGTTATTCCTGTGTATAGATTATGTTAGATGCAGTTGCTTGTGAAGGTATGTGGAACAAACCTCATTTTTTGAGAATATTTATGGCAGACATTTTCACTGAAGAAATTTTCTTCTGTTTTTTGAGACTTTTCCCAGTGAAGCCTTCAGACCCAACTGTTAGCACTGCAGGGCAGCTCTTCTCTTGTGGAGAACCGACTTTCCAATTTGGGAAAGAACCAAGAAATGTTTCAGGAGGTCCTGCCTGAATATTTACATTAAGCTGGTGACATATACCACAAGAAAATATTCTTCCCCTCCTCTCTTGGGCTGGCCTTAGCTCTTCCTGGAAGAGATCAGTCTTCCCAGAAGAATAGAGTGCCCCTTTGACAAAATCACCACAGAAATTATCCAACCCTCTCATAACAAGGATAATCACATCATTACGTGCCAAGATCTGAAATTCAGCTACTGTCCTTGTATACAGAGCAATACTGTCCTTGTATACAGAGCAATAGGGACCACTTTGGCTTTATTATTATTATTATTTTAAACCGGTGAGCTTGCGTGAGACTAAAGTATAAGAAATTTGAATTTTAAGTTGAACCAGAAGACTCGGTTTGGGTTCCATCAACTACGTTGGAGACTAGCGTTGCCTTCTGTTCGACGACGTTTGGCTCATTAACGTGAATCAACATTGCCATCCTGTGGCCAAGAGGATGAAGTGTAGGGGCTGCGTAGAAAATCAGTCTGGTAGTCTCCAGTCTTCTGGTAGATGGGCTAGTTTTCTGTCTTGAAAGAGGTCTTTGATTTAAAGAAGTTTGAAAAAACAACCAACCAAACAACAAAAAACCGTTGGCTCTTCCTGGTCCACCACAGTACTTTCTCTCCAGATCATGTAGACCAATCACCTAGGAACTATACTTTTCTAAGGATATATTTATTTATTTATATATAAAGATATTTCCACTGGCTTTCTGGCTACTGATTTTACTTTGTCTTTTGTGGTGCAGCCAATGAAACCCTTCTCATCAGGAAAGTCCTGCAACACAGTGAATGTTTAGGAAAGTGATTCCTCACTGATAACAGTTCTTCAGATGTTATTTTCCCGGTATTTTTTTATCACTAAAACACACAAGAGAGATACCAGGATTGTACTCAAATCCTTTCAAAACCCAGTCGTTAAAGTAGATGCAATGACTGTTTTTACCTTGAGCAATCAGTCTCCCCTGCAGAGAGTTTGGCAAACACCTCATGGCATCATCTAGCTTTCACTATAACATACCCCTGTTTCTATTTTAGCTAGTAATGTTCAAGGTATGCAAGGAATTAAGCTTGGCTCAAGCTTAGGTTGTATATGTGCTGTCAATACTGAGCTTCAGTCTGCATAAATCTATTGGCTTTGTGAGGTTACACCAATCTATGGTTTGATGGAATGGTGTTAAGAACTGAACCTGATGTATTCAGGGCTGTGATTTAGGTGGTTTAGACAAACAGGACTGCTCTGCTACAAGGAAAGTTAAAAAAAGCCAAATAAGTGCATGTGAAAATTAGATGATCATAAATAAACAAAACCATGATAAGTATACCTGCTTGGTGTTGTGGGAATGAGTAATCTCTCTCTTGCCCAGAAGTGTGAAATCTATGTTAAACCTTGACTCCAGCACTGATGTGTGAGGATATGCTGGTGATGACTCCAGCACGCTTAAGTCAAATGCATGATGTAACAAGTTAAAATAGGGATGGTGGTGAATCCTTAGTACATTCTTCTGCCTTTCACGGTGAGGACATGTTGCTCTGGGTCTTGGTGAGATTAAGGTGTCATTGAGGAAAGATCAAAGCTCTGGGTTGTGAAAGAGTAGCCAGATGGAAAATGCAAATGTAGTTAAGTTCTTGTGTTTTTTAACTGCAACAGTAGATTGAGGCACTCAGCTCTTATTGAATTCTATGTCAGCCCAACCAAGCCAGCAAATTCAAATTGAAGTGGCAACACTTTGGAAATGCTATCACCTGTACTTACAATAGTACAGGCATGAGCTTCTGTCTTCACACACAGCTCTGCAACAGTGCAAGCTCACTTCTGCAGTCTGGTGTACAAGAGATGAGCTAGATTTGTTGTTTTGTTATTTGTTGTTGGTTGGGGTTTTTTTTTTCCTCCTTCTGTACTGTGTCAGTTGCACTGAGTAGTATGGAAAAACAACAAAAAATGTGAGAGATCTACCTTTTCAAAGAGAAAAGGCAGAAGGAAACTTGGCAGAAAGCAGGGCAACATTGTCTTGTGGATATTGTGAGCCTTATGAGTCAGATCATAAAGCAGACCATGGTAAGTCTTTAAAGATTTACAGTGGGGTACCTTATTAGAAAAAAAATATGGGATACAAATGTGATAAAAATGAGTCAGAAGGATGAAAATGAGGGACTTCTTTGATATCTGAGAATCTGTTATCAATGAGAGACAGATATGTAAACACATGTCAATTCTTGTTAATTGAAGAATGAGGCAAAATGCCTTGTCTCTGCTGGAATGTTGTTAGCTGAATTTCTGAAGTTGTTTGTACATGTTTTTGAAGCTGGTAGTTTGTAATTCTTCTAATCCTGCTTTTCAGACCTTTTTATGTTTGATTTGAATATCAAATGCTTTTAGCTTTGCAAAGACATGCTGTCAACTCCACATGTTGCAGGAGGAAAGTGGGACTAGTTCAGCAACACTCATTGGCATGTTGCAAGCATTTAATTCCCATATGGCACTGGCATAATCATGATAACTAGATGCACCTACATGCTTTCCTGTCTCAGTATTGGGAGCTGTATACCAGAGGGTGAATAGAAACTCTCCAGAACCTTTGAAAAGTAGTCCCTGTCTTGGCACATAATCCTTTATTTTACTCCCTAGTCTGTGTTTCAGATTAGGAGCTTTTCTGTGCAGTCTTTTTTTAAATCAATATTGGTTCTGGGCCAAATCCAGTTACTATTGAAGTCATCAACAAAATGTCCATTGATTTCAATGGAAACAGGAATTGTGGAAGCTTCTTTGGGAATTATCTAGTAGATTGCTTGAGGGTTTTATGTAGAAATGTTGTTAGGTGGCACAAAAATTGCATAGATCCTTATTGCTGTTGTTGCCTCTTGATGACTGATACTGAAATTATTGCATATGATCTATGACTCTCCACACTGTCGGGAAGAAGAGACGTTCAATGAATGGCAGTGCTGGCTTACAGTCTGTCATGGATTTATTCCATTAGAAAATTTCAGCATATGTTTTAAATAGTGTGTCTCTCAATCAGGGGAATTCTTGCTAAATAAGCAGTAAGCACTATTGTATTGCATTGTATTCAGTAAGCTATATATATATGTATGCACAATGGCAAACAAAAATATCACTCAGGATTGTACTATGTGTAATAAAAGTTGCTTTAAAATAAGTTTTTCTCCCATGAATGCTGCCTGCGGCTAAAAGGCCAGAATTTACTGCATAAACCCATTTCATCCTCAGTGATGGTGGTGAGGGTGCTGCCTCTATACAGGGGGTGTTGCTAAGGGCTCTGTCTTGGAGGTGTCAGTGGGCATCTGAGCTGCTCAGAGACTGTTGGAAAGATGGATGTACCAGGACTTGGCTTCTTATGCTTCCAGTGGAAAGAAGGGGTTATGGTGTCGTAGCTGCATTTATGTGTCTGTGGCCACACATACCTCATGGGAGGTAGTGGCATGAGTCTCAATGGGTTGCAGGCTTGAGATGGGATCTCTGGGCTGTTTCTCTCTGTGGCACCATGCAGAGTTCTAGGTAGATATACTAGTGCACTGCAGGAGAGGGGTCCTGCAAACTCTCATACCATTGCCAGTCCATTAACTGGCTCTCTCTTGCCTTCTCCTTTCTGTTTCAGTTGTTGGTAGCTATGGGTACTTCCCCACGGACGTTCCTGATCCTGGGATGTTTTCTCACAGGTAATGTTCTCAGTCCTCTAAGCTTCTCTGCTCCTATTCCTTTGTAAATTAATACTTAAGCTTGCTTTCATAGTGTCCATGATAATAAATGACAACTGGTTGCCATCTGGCTGCAGACTCATTTTTTTTTCTGCCCATCCCTTCAGTAGGCTAAGACAGGAACTACTAAGAAGCACTTTTGCTAGCCTGTGCTGGCCACTTTGGGACCCCTAGAGCTGCTATAATCCCCTGCCTGGTTTGTCTGAGCAGGGAAAGTGAGCTTGCTGACCTTCAGCTGTTCCAGCCCTGCCCTGCTGGGGTTCCTCCAGCAGCAC
>JAOEGS010007237.1:23933-89350 GCA_025447755.1 Corythornis vintsioides
GAGATAACACGTGCAGGAGTGAGAAACTGGTTTCAAAGCCAGTCTGGATTCTTGCTGCTGGTTTCTTGCACAGAGCTCACTTTCACACCATGGGGCCCAAGCGATTGTTTATCATGGACTACCCTACCTGTTTCGTACAGGTCATTTGGTAGCCTGAAACAGCAAATCTGTTTCCCTGGTGAACTTCCCACTTTCCTTCTGGCAGCTGGACCTGCACCAGCCCATCTACAAATTACCTAGGCTTGCAAATCTGACCTTGTAACTGGAGATTGCCATTTAAAAATCAGTGCCATCTACAACATTTAGTTCAGTGAATTGCAGTTTTATTTGGCTATAAACCTGTAATTTTTGGCTAGAGGTAGACCAGATGCACAAATTTTTGTCGCAATCCCTTACTCTGGACCTTTGCAAAATAGAAGCCAGATGTAAAATGCAGGTGTTGGTCTTGGGAAGTGGTTTCTAACTTTCAGTTGTGAGCTTACTTGAAGGCTGACAGAACTGCTAGCTTCCTGACCATTAAAGAACTGTAAGATGCCTGTGACCCATCAGTCAGGGTGAGGGATTCACTGGTCTGCAGCCAGAGCCCCCACATTCAGGACTGGAAAGATGAGGTGTGGATTAGGAGCCATCTCTAACTTCACCTCTGTCTTTCACCTCTTGAGTTGACAAACAGAAGTCAACAAGCAAACACTTAGCATTTCAAAGAGAAGCCGTTTGACATCTATTGGGCAAAGCTCTGTTTTTACAAGATCAAATTTCCTGGGACATCAGCATGTCTTAAATGGTCAGAAAGCCATCTGCTCTGGATCCACACTGCTTTTTTTCACATCCTTGTGCAGAGGATGTTCACTGTGTTCATATGCTATTTATTCATGTCTTTTTGCAGGACCGTTCCTAACATCTTGCCAGCTCCCTCTGCCGACTATTGTTCCCAGTAGTAATGAAATGGTGGTACAGATGAATTCCAACTTTACGCTCAAATGCTCTGGAGACAGTGAAGTGAGCTGGCAGTACCCAGTGACTGAGGGAAGCCACAGGATAGACATTAGACATGAAGAAAACAACAGTGGCCTCTTCGTGACAGTTCTCGAAGTAGGAAATGCCTCAGCCGCTCACACGGGCTTGTATGTTTGCTATTATAATCACACTCAAGTAGAGGATGGGGAAGTGGAAGGCAAGGACATCTACATCTATGTGCCTGGTAAGTGGGGGATGCCACAGCCATATCCAGAGGTTCCTCTTTCTTTCCATTTTTGGCATTTTTGACAAGAGTTTTATTTTTCAAGGATTCACAGCTTCAGAGCTGTAGTCTTATGACCACCAAGGACTGGGTAGTAGACCTTGGTGGCCAGGTTAGTTCAGCTGTGAGAACGTGTCAAGTCTTCAGGTTTGTCTGGCCCCCAGGTGGGCATTAACATATTGCTAATACTTTCAGGATGACTTGGATAGATGTTTTAGGACATGTACTGACCAAACCAGCTCCACGTCTGAAAATAAAGCAGTTGCCAGATGAGGAAGGCCATATATTATTCCTAACTTGAATTAAGCTTGAACTGAAATGGAAAAAGTTCATGTATGGACACATCCTGGGAAGCATGAAGCAACAGAGATGTCTAAGGGGTGGCTGTCACAAGGGAGAGTGAAATGAGAAGCACTATTGCTCGTCAAGCTGATGCAAGATTAAAAATACGGTGCTACCATGCAGTGCCCTGTAATTTTCAAAGCAAACACAGCCTTCCCAGGCTCTGTGCTGCCTTTCTCTTTAGTGGTGGAAAGCCTGTTGGACCCAGAAAAACTGACATCCCTTCTTTTCAGCAGTACCTATGCCCAGTTTTGCCTTCTTGCCCCCTTGTTCTGACTGGAAAGCTCTTTAAAGGCTTTCCATGCTACCCATAAGATGAAGATCTTTATTGTCATAGCTGAGACAGACACCAGAGACTGAGCCACAACTGACTGCCTTTGTAAAGCCCTGTCTGGATGTTTCCTTAGTGTTGGCTGGGGTTCAAGGGATGAGTGACACGACTGCTAGGCCATGAAAGATGAAGCCAGTAGATATGGATTAAATATTTTGAACAGGAAACAAAGGAGAGAAGAAGAGATTGAAAATAATCCTGCAAAGCTGCAGTATGTTGTGTGAAGGAGATGACTGCAACTGCAAGGAAGACTGTGGAAGGGTAAAATATCAGGAAGCAGTAACAGGCTATTTTGCAGTGGCATTCAGTTTTTGCAGTTCACAATGTGTGATTCCAGGATAATGATTCGGGATAAGGAAAAAACTTTTTCTCCCTGTGTCACAACAAATGTGAAGTGTTTTTGTTCATTTTTGGAGCAAGATATTTCAGCAGAGGCTGTAGATATTTGCATATATATCTTGATTTCCAAACAGCTCTAACCAAAGCACCAGAAGATGTTATTAAGCAGTCTCCTAACTCACTCAGAGAAGGAATATAAAGGCAAGAGATGGAGATTTCTTCAAGAGAGTTTTTTGGTTTGGTTTTTAAAAGCCTCTAGACATTAGCCTACCAGATTTGCAGGGCAGAGACACCCTGTAATTTTTTCCACTCACTAACCATCAAGATGTCATAAATGCAGAAACATATCCTTTTCTCCAAATTATAGAGAATGTTTCTGTTTCCACTATAAACTTTGTCTTTACAATTTTTTTTTTTCTGCAATGAATTAGAAGGGCAATGGGTGGCAGCAAACCACTTTAGCCAAGGAGGATTACGTTGAGACTTCACACAGTATCCTATTTTCACTAGCAGCACACAGAAAACCAAACGAGGTGAATCCTGTTTCTGTTTTAAATTACAGTGGGAAAATGAATACATGGAGTTGGCAGTGTCTTTGGGATGGAGCGCTGTGTTTGGAATATTGCTACAAAGAGCCTGCCAGTGCAGCAGAAAGTCTATTGTTGGAGGGATTTGGATTGCTATTTATTAAATTTTATTATAAAGCTTTGCACAGAAGCTTCAGGCTACCAGGGATTATTTGTTTATTCCGAATGGCCAAGTGGAGATAATTGAATGCTTTTTATGTTGGCTATGTGTGCAGATATGTTTTAAACTCAGACTTTGGATTGGCTGGGTAGGAAGGTTGGCATGTATTTTGTTGACTTTGAAAGAAGTAAAACTACCAGGTGTTTGTTTGCTTTTTTCTATGTTATACCATATTTTGAAAGCCACATGCTTTGACCATAATTGACTATGTCACATAACTATAACGTTGGACATGTTAGAAATGCATGAATATAAGTATCTTGAACTATTTTTGATGAAATGTGGCTTCAATGATATTCAACACAAACAACATGAAATGATTTCTGCTTTTGGACATGGAAAGTGTTTGGATTTTCTTTTTTCTTTGCTTATATATCTGTTAGGAGACAGCTACTATTACCAAAGGGAAAAAAAAAAAAAAAAGGCAAAATTGAAGGACATAAGTGTTTTCTGTCAATAAAAGTCAGGATTTTTAATAATTTTGTGTGTGTGATAAATGTTGCACCTAAGTACAAAATATTGTGTGATAAAAATAGGATGTTTATGTCCAAATTCTTCTCTGAGGTCTTTGCTGTACAAATATCTTGATAGAGTTGTGATGTGAACTTATCTTTACTTTAGTCCCCAGCAATTGCAGGAATGTTTTCACACCCATCTTACTTTCTGTCACTAGATATCCTTTTTCCCTCACTGTAAAAATACTTCAGAACCAGGTCTAAGGGGATTGATAATATTTAGCATTAGGGGGAGGGTGACCCTTCATCTTTTTTATTCTGCATCCTGAATTGTCACAAAGGAGCCCAAACCCCTTTCTGTTTTGTGCTTAGGTCAAATGTCTCACTATATGTCACATTAAATAGCAGAACCAAGATACTGTGTGCAATAGCCAAGCCCTACCTGCAATCTCTGAAAAACTAATGAACTGTGCTAGTTTCAGTTATGATGTCTAAGTGGCCACTGATATCCAATCCTTGTGTCAGTACAAGCAAGACAGTGTAAAATTACCTCTTGTTTTTTACAGACCCAGACATGCCTTTTGTTCCTTCTATACCAGAAGACCAGTTCATCCTAGTAGAAGAGGGTGATCCCACCATTATCCCTTGTCGGACAAGTGACCCAGGTGCTCAAGTGGCTTTAATGAACAGTTTAGACAAGACTATCCATGCTTTCTATGACAGCAAACAAGGCTTCATAGGGAATTTCCCTGCGGGCTCGTACACATGCAAAACAATGGTTAAAGGTGTGGAGTTCAAATCTGATGAGTTCCTCATCTATATTTTAAGAGGTAATTATTTATTTATTTGTTTGTTTTTAAATAAAAATAATAGTGTTCAGCCTAGTCCTTTCTTTACCCTGTAACAGCCATATTAACACCAGTATCACAGGGTTATATCAGATTGTTTCCCCAGTGATGAGTTCCTTTCTCCTCTGGTAGTATTGCCAGTTACTTAGTTGCTGGTTTACTTAGCAGTTACATACAATTTTGATGAGAATAACATGTTCTGAACTTTATCTCCTCTCCCAAATAGTTACAAGAAAAGTAATCTGTAATCCATGTATTTTCATCCTGTTTGCTGAAACATAACTTAACAGCTGGTGTTTTGCAGTGGCTTCAAATTGTAGGACTTTGGGCAATATGAAAGCCAACATGACTCAAATATTAAAAAAATTAGGTTTTTATTGGCCAGCAAAGAATTCTTAAACACAGTCACTGATTAGTTAGATGGGAAAAAGATTTTATATGTGCTTTTTCATGGGGGCATTTGAAATAGGAAATTCTAATTTTATGCATGGATTGTTTATGAGATTGAACCCAAAGCCTGTATACTTTATGATTTAAATACAAATTGTTTGTATCAGTATAAACCAGCCGCATTTTCACTGAATTTTCCAGGTAATTCTTCAGTACAAGAAATGAAATGGAAATCTCCCCTTGAAATTGCACCATGTGAAAATTGCATTAAAAAAAACCCCCTAAATCTATTCTCTCTCTTCTCTTAGCTACTTCAGAACTGCCAGTTGAAATTGAAGCTCTTAAAACTGTCTACAAAACAGGCGAGACCATTGTAGTAACTTGTGTGGTCTTTGACAATGAGGTGGTTAATTTACAGTGGAATTATCCTGGGAAAGTGGTAAATACCTTTTTTTTTTTTTTTTTTTTGTGTGTGTGTGTGTGTGTGTGTGTGTGTGTGTGTGTGTGTGTGTGTGTGTTTGTGTTTTGGGGGGGTGGTATTTTTTTTAATGTTTAATGTTTTTAGTTACTTACTGGGAAAGAAGGTGGGGTTGTAAAACATTCTTCTCTTCTCTAAATAAGGACAGTTCAGAGGAGTGAAGATTTCTTTCAGCTTACCACAAAATAAAATCAGTCCCAAAATTTAGTTTGCTGTTGTTAAGTATAAAAACATGAGAGGGATGGAAGGTATGACTAGGAGTCCATCCTAGTAAAAATTTTTATTCAGTGAAACTTATTTAGACCCTGTCATGATCAATGGATAATTTCAGAGTATCACATGTAAAAATCTGGGAATGGAGTAGTTGAAGTGTATATAGTTGTGACCCCAAATTCTGCCTTGTATTTAAGTAAGAGAAAAATAACTGAGAATGTTTTTGTTCTATTTTTCCATGTTACACATCATAATCTCTGTCACCTTTAAAAACTAACCACAGCATATTTTTTGTTCCAGCCTCTCATGATAACACTACCATTCTTACCATCCTTTTATTCTCAAGAGTCTACTCCAAAACTTCTGTTTTGAGAGCAGACAGAGCATAGCATCTAGCCACTTGCTATTTTTTTTGTCTGGTGGAGGGAATAAAAATTCACCCTACTTCATGGGGACTGAACACAGAAAATTAAAATGTTTTTTTTTTTATCTGAGAAGAAGGTAGTGTATAAGCAGCAAAATGTTATTTCTGGCTCCAAATTTTAAATGGTATTTGTTTTGAGTTAACAAAATATGAACACTCAACCTTCTCACCCTTCTGTGTCTGCCTCCAAAAGGGTGTATTTTTATAGACAAACCTTTTGTACCTGTGGCTGAAAAATACATCCCTGGTTGCATAAAAAAAGTCTTCTGCCATAGAGGTTTTAAATGTTGCTCTCACTGCAGTGGCATCATAGAACCTCCATGGTGTGCTTTCAGCTCAGTTACTTAAGTAAGGTTTTTTTTCCTTCTCCAAACTACAGAAAGAAAAAGGTCTGATAAAACTTGATGATATCAAAGTACCATCACAGAAGCTGGTTTACACCTTGACCATTCCTGAGGCATCAGTGAAAGACACAGGGGATTATGAATGTACTGCTCGGCATGCAACCAAGGAGGTTAAGGAAAATAAGAAAGTAGTCATTACAGTTCATGGTATAGTCTGATTTTAGTATTGAAAAATTAATTAATGCATTGAAAATCATCATTATTGAAAAATGTTTCACAGTCTTGTTTACAGAAGGCTCTTTCATTTACAGACAAAGGCTTTGTTCACCTGGAGCCTCAATTTAGCCCACTGGAAGCTGTTAATCTTCATGAAGTCAAAAACTTTGTCGTTGATGTGCAAGCATACCCAGCACCAAAAATGTACTGGTTGAAGGATAATGTGACTCTCATTGAAAATCTTACTGAGATTGTTACTAGTTCCAACAGAGTCCAGGAAACAAGGTAAAAACATTCTTCTGAGCCATTACCATGTTGACTTGGGTTTCTCCCCCAGAAACCTGGTCACTTCTGCTCTCTCATTGCACCTCAGTTTGTTGCTTTTTCCTCTGTGGCATTTAAAAATCATGTATTGTTTTCCTTTCTAAAGGGTGATGCCTAATTTGCCTCTTCTTATTCCCTTCATAACATCAACCTCTCCAAACCACAGAAATCTTGGTTTCTGAGCACTAAGCTTCTTCTGTGCCTCCAACATGTCTCCAAATCAATAATTTCTAGCTATTTCCAGTAATATCAGAGGCTTTGTCAGCTCCCTGCAGAATACAACTGTGCTCAATTGTATCTCATTTATATATTGATAGTTATTTACTGCTTGAGTAGTGATTTTACTTAAAGGCATGCTAGAAAAGCTAAACTTCACTATATTATCTCTACATATCCAGAATATATGTTGTAACAAAGCAATTTTTTTTGACTGCTTTAAAAATACAAGCAAACTTTCTTATTTCTGCAGATTTCAGAGTATATTAAAATTGATCCGGGCCAAGGAAGAAGACAGTGGATATTATACTTTGGTTGCTGAAAATGAAGATGAGATTAAAAGATACACCTTCTCCTTGCTAATACAAGGTAAGTAACCACAAAGCCTTGCCCACTAGCTCTGATGGCACACAGCTTGGAGTGTGGAGATAAGAAAGGCGTGAAGAGGAATGCGTGCGTGTTGAGTTCTTGGAGCAATCCTACCCTATCCTGGTTTTCATTTCTGCTCTGGCCTTGAGCCAGAAAGAAACTTTATCCTCCTGCCTAAGTTATTCCAGCTGACAGCAGGAATGATAGCTCATTTAATATGACATGAAGATGTGGCACAACTGCAACCTTTTCATGGTTCTAGCCTAGGATCTGCTCTGTCCTACAGGAGATAAGGGCCTTCTGGATGACTCTGGGTCTCCAACTCCTGCTGAGGGTTGAACAACACCTGGCCTGCTTTATTTGAAATTTCAAGCTGGTTTTTGTAGACCTTGTAAAAAATTTTTTTAAAACTTCTAACTCCTTCCCAGTTCCAGCCCTGATCTTAGACCTCGTGGATGATCACCATGGCTCTGCAGGTGGGCAGACAGTGAGGTGCTTGGCAGAGGGGACCCCACTTCCTGATGTGGAATGGCTGGTTTGCAAGGACATTAAAAAGTAAGAGGAGAAAGCACTTTTCTATCTAAATTATGACTTGTGCCCTTGAGTATCTTAACATTATTAGTTAGCACGCCATGTATTCCTCACCAAAGACCAGTAAATTTTAGAATTTTTTTTTTCTGTTTAGAGGTGTGTTGCTTATATTTCAAGAGAGATTGTCAATGTCCTTCCTATTGCACCCTATAGGAGAAGACACAATTCATCAGTTCAGGAGGTTTCTCTCATAAAAGCTTTTTGTTCAATAAGCAATTTTACAGTCTTGGTTTGAATAAGGATATGGAGAAGTAGCTCTCTATCCATTCAGGGAGTCTTTACCATTTCAGACATAGCTCACTCTGCCTCATTAACACTTGTTTGCTTTTAAATTTTCATTTGTTATTGTTTCGTCCCTGATTATAATTTTAATCTTCAAAGTATTTTAGATACATGGAGTAATTACTCCCATTTCTGCTAGTTCTGGACTGGCACTTTCTGTGGCTACTGTCTGATTTTTCTCTGGGAGGTTATCCACCATGGAGAGGGAGACTGTGCATGGAAGAAGGCTAGGAACCCAGGGTTCTGCTCTCATTGTGGTAAAAGCTCTTACTGCCTGGTGGGACCAGGCCCTGGCCCAGACAACACTGAGGATTCAGGGAGGAATAGACATCCATCCAGTGCTGTAACATGGGATACAGAGTGACACCAAATTCTATCTGTACCAGACATGCTGGGCTGCACTGTCTTGCCCTCAAAGTGGCAGCAGTAATGAGTTAAATGATGAGTAATTAAAGTAAATTATTACATTAAAGGGAGGAAAGATGCAGGTTTTTCCACAGACAGTCTTAAGCCTTTCTGGTCTTTGAAAAGATTTTTGTCAGAAAAAAAATTATAGGGAAGGGTAATTCCCATTCTGTTCACTCTTCTTTATCCATACCTGCACCTGACACCCATTTCCATGTTATTCTCTGCAGATGCAACAATGACACCTCATGGACTCATTTGACTAACAATATCTCTGATATACGCATGGAAGCCCACCTTGATGAGAAAAACATGGTGGAAAGCCAGGTGACCTTCCAGAAGGTAGAGGAAACCCTGGCTGTGAGATGTGTGGCAAAGAATGACCTTGGTGCTGTTACTCGGGAACTGAAGCTTGTGGCTCCCAGTAAGTTTGTTTTGTCTTTCTGTGAAATTACAGTAGTCAGTTGGACCCCTCTCTAAAAAACCTCCAGTTCAATTTTAACAGATAAAAATCTGAATTGTTGCAGATAAAAAGAAATGAAAATGTATTTTTTTTTTTCCACCCTGGGACATCTGAGGATAAGAAATTCTACAAGTTTGGTTTTTTTTATGGTGTATCTGTTTTTCATTTTATGTTGTTCCATGATTCATTCCACTGTTTGATGGCCACTGGCTACTGAATGTTCTTCTTTGCACTTGGCTTTGAAACAAGAAGGCAGAGCTGCTCTGGGCTTGGAAAGACTTTACAGTCACCAGCCTCAGAAACATTTCCTGCCACCTCTGCAGGTCATGGGAACTGTGGTGGTATGGGAGGTGGGTGTCTTATGAGTGTGTCATGTTCCTTGTGGCTCAGGAGCAAAACATGGTCTGTTGTTTTACTCCACAGCCTTGCGGTCAGAACTAACAGTGGCTGCTGCAGTCTTAGTGCTGTTGGTGATTGTGATAATTTCACTGATTGTCCTGGTCATCATATGGAAACAGGTAATGTAGAACAGTTTGGATGCTGAGCCCTGCTGGATTTTGATCTGCTTTGAGGTCAGGCACAGGCCTAATGGTTGTCTTGCATTCAACATGATTTACAGAAGCCAAGGTACGAGATAAGATGGAGAGTCATTGAGTCTATCAGCCCTGATGGCCACGAATACATTTATGTGGACCCAATGCAACTGCCTTATGACTCCAGATGGGAGTTCCCTCGAGATGGGTTAGTGCTTGGTAAGTTTCTTCTATGGGTCTAGTTTTATCCTCCTCTAGGGAGAAGGATGATTAAAGACAACTCTGAGGTCTCTGCTACTGAGATTTGTGATGTAAGTTATGGCCATGAAGTGCAGAGCCTCTCTATATCTGCCTGTTCTCCTCAGTTCTCCTTCTGCATCTTCCACTTCTCCTACAGTGGTGTCAACCTTGAGCTCATTGTGTTAGTGCCTCCTGTGCCCCTGTTTCAGCTCTCCTACCCTTCCACATGGCTTAGGGGCCCTCTCCCAGCATTACATGCCCTCTTCAACACTCACTTTTGCTAAGGCACAGATGAGAAGTCCATCTGCATATTTTATTTGAAGACTTTTATATACCAATGTGCAGAGGCCAAGGGAAATCTGCAACTAGTTATGTAGTTTTATTAAAAATATTTTTAAAATTATTAATCCATGCTGCACATGTATCAGTGCTGAGTAACCGCATTACTTATTTTTGTGGCTACTGTCCTTCTTCCTTCCCTTTCTTATTTCTTGCTTTATTATTTCTGCACTGGAGTTCAAGCAGAATTTGACTGAAAGTATTTCTTCAAAGCTGGTCCAATTTGTTATTTATATAAATAAAAAATGCAATGATTATAGACAATTTTCATATTCTATCCAGATAGTGCTTTAAACATACAAGGTTTTCCTCTCTTTGACTTAGCTGTGCATGAAATTGTATCACAAAACACAGAATAGAAGGTGAAATTATTTTTTTTATTAATATATTTTTTAAGAAACATACTCCCCTGGTGTAGTTCTCCTTCCTCATCACAGAAAAGGATTTAGGTTAATTTTTGAAAGAAGCAGCACAATAATTTCTAGTTCAGGAATTATATCCTTTAATCAAATTCATATTGCTAACTGTAAACTAGAGGAGGATGGATATTTAATGGATTATTTTACTACAACCCAGACTTTAATTCTATGCCTAAAATAGGATTCATCAGATTTGAGTTGTTAATAGACCACCACTGTGACTTTTCTCTCTGACTCATGATCACCAACCTATTTCAATGCCTTCCTGTTTACAAGTATATTCAGGAGAGTCAGTGCTTTAAAAATGAATGCTACACATCCTTTAAGCAATCTGAATTGTTCTTCTTGGTACGGTTGGCATTTACCTGCTGGAAGTTTTGCCATATGAAATACTGAGTGGTGGGGACCTCTTTTCTCTCTAGGGCTGATAATTCTGTTTTGTGCAGGTTGTCTCTTATTGAAGAGGGAGATGACAGCAAAGCAATTACACCTTTAGCTCAGGGAGAATCTGAAGCAGGTTACAAACCAATTTGGGCTCAGCCAGACTAGCATTTCCCAT
Organism: Corythornis vintsioides; assembly: GCA_025447755.1. Classification (NCBI taxonomy): domain Eukaryota; kingdom Metazoa; phylum Chordata; class Aves; order Coraciiformes; family Alcedinidae; genus Corythornis; species Corythornis vintsioides. Next base: position 35,041 of record JAOEGS010007237.1, read on the forward strand.
CATAGCTGTGTAAGCCAGCTGGCATTTATTTGTTTTGCTAGCTAGTATTGCCTGGAGTGAAGTGCTGAGTTAAATGCCAACTTTGAGTGTTGGCTGGATGGCACTTCAACTGATAAATTTGGTTTACACTGCAAATTTTCCTTTGCTATCATCCCTTTACAATGTATGTAGTGTGCTGCCGTCTAAAGCACTCAGCAGCCAGCACAAGACTAGGAGATAAGTAACAGAATAAGAGTTGTAGCACAGTGAGCTTTTGGAAAGCCACTGCCTTCTCCTGGCTCTGCTGAGAAGTGGTGAGGTCCCATCAGGACCTGGACCTCCTCCTTCAGCTGAGATGGAAGAGAGTAGTGTCTTGTGAGAAGAAGAGTCAAATGTTTCTGTTTCTTAGGACCTCGGGGTGGCTGTAGAGAAGTGGCAGAACTTCTCCCATCACTTCCCAGGAAGACACCCATTTGTCCTGGTGGCCTTAATAAAATAAAATGCTGACACAGAATCAGACCCATCCCCATTTGCAAAAGGCAACGCTGGCCTGCTGGTCTAAGGAGCCTCGAGCTGCTACTATGTATGAACAGTCCCTTTGTGGCAGAGCAGCAGCACTGCTCCTCTCCTGAGAAGGTGACAGCAGTGCTTTTGAGCTTAGAAAAGTAAATGCAGACTTTATTTTTGGGCTTCACTGAAGGCCTTGATATCAAGAATGTGATGGCATTAGAGACTCTTGAGCAGTCAGCTCCTACCTGGCTGCAAATTTCAAGTGTAAAACACATGGGGCTTGGGCTACGTCTGCAGAGAGGGGTGAAAAGGGGAAATAGCAGTGATCGCTCCCCACCGCTCCGGAAGCGCTCTCACTGTCTCCATATGCACCCTGGCTTAGCTGAGCTGATGGAGAGGGAGATGTACACCTCGTGCTCAGCTAACAGCATGGTCTGGGGAGGAATTGGCTTGTGAAGACAAGATGATCAAGGAGCATCAGCAAATGCCATCACATTCTGAGGGGCTGCATCCTGCCATATGGCTCCCAGATCTTCAGTCTGAAAAGTTTCATGGGCCAAATTTCAGACTCAGGTTGTTTGAATTAGTCTGAAATTTAGTGGGAAGCTTTCTCACATCCTGATTGGGAAGAATAACCTTTGGAGCACAGGAATCTTGAAATGAAATTGCATAATTTTTGTGTGCATGACGAACTACACTGTCACAGACTTGGAGAGGTTCTTCAGTGGTAACTCAGCTAATTTTTTAATGTCTCTTGTGCTTATTAATGATTGAAAATATAGTATGGCTGGAAATTTTCTTTTTAAAGCATGTATACAATAAAAGTGAGGTTTGTAACTAGAGGATAACAGAAACATATGGCACTGCACGCCAAATAACACCTTCAGAAGCATAAAAGGTAGAGAGTTCAAACTGTAAAAGAATGTCAAAGACAAAATGTCATATATATCTCCATAGTAATAAGTCACTATTTATTCTTTATGTGCTGGAAGTTAAAAGTATCATGAAATAAAATAAAGAGAATGTCAGGAGTATTAAAATATCCTGGCATCTGGAGCTCATATATGGGTTTGTTAACTGAGTAAGTGTTCCCCTGATGAACATGCTTTTCAATATGGAAACTATGAAGTATAGTATTTTGAAGTATGTTTGTGAAGGTCATATTTCTTTAAAATCTCACTCTATCTGTACACAATTCTTCTGCACACTGTATCCATATCAGGAGGCAGGATATGATAATCCAAAATTTTTGTCTAAATTGATTTGTGAGACGAGTATGTGTGTATATATATATATATATATATATATATATATATATATAAGTGTGTATAAACATTAGCCATTTCATTACAGAACTTGGAAATTTGCAGTAAAATTTATTCCAGCATATGAGACACACATTGTACATTAAACTTCAGAGAAGTTTCCCCTCATATGTGATCAACATGTATTTCAGCTTCTTGCAGACCACTGATGGTCTTGCCTGTCTTATTCCTAAATGTGCTGCCAATGCACTTCACTCTAACTGCTAGTTATCCAGCATCGATGTAACAGCCTGAAACTACAGTAACAGGGTCCTATTCAGACTTTTAAGTAAAGGACACAGATGGACCATAGTCAGATGATGACAGAGCTAAAGAAATAACTTAAATATAGGAGAAACAACAATTAAAAAGGTTGAAGTAAGGGTGATAGGGCACAGTATGAGATGAGTTTGAACCAGCTGAGCTCCCACAAGCATATGTGCTTCTAATGTTTGTGTACTTGTTTTTATTTAAGAATTGCATTTAATGACAGCATCTCATATTTGCCTTTTTCTGCTTAACAACAACAGTAATAATGATACCAGTGGTCTGGATAAGTTAGTGTATTCTTTCCACATAAGAACCACAACCAGTAGAGGAATAGCAGTGGGAAAAGAGGTAAAAATCTGTTTCTGAAATAAATAATGCTCTCCCTTGTGTTCAGGTCGAATCCTTGGTTCTGGTGCATTTGGAAAAGTAGTTGAAGGGACTGCGTATGGACTGAGCCGTTCTCAACCAGTGATGAAAGTAGCTGTAAAAATGCTGAAACGTGAGTTGTGGTTTCATTTCCCATAGTAGATAGGGCATATTTCCACAGGGTTATTTAACCATTGCTTGTGTAGGAAAAGGTTCTCCACATGAAGTTGAAAATGAGAAGTGGGATGACCAAAATTTAATATTATACTTTAGATTGATTCATGGCTTTTCAAGACTGAAAGTACCCAGGCTTCTGAAAGCATCCAGGCTGTATGGCCCTTAGGGGCCACAATAACTCAGGAAGTTCAAAAAAAAGATAAAATAACCATGAATATTTGCGAACATATGAAAACTATACAACAAAGGAGAAATAGGCAGATCTCATTTGAGAATCTTGTTCACTGAAGAATTCCCAGTTCAGGAGAGATGAGAATCTCATGCAGTGATTCTGGAGGAATCACAAGGAGCTTGCTTGTATTGAAACATACAGCTTGCAAGTGCCTCTGTGACACCTGGGCACACACTGTACCCCTGGAGAGGGACAAACAGACTGGGTCACCTATTGAACTACATTGAAGGGATTCCTTTTTTAGTGATTTGTGACTCCTTTCCAAGTCTTAAGAAAGACTCTTGTAAAGTAAGGCCACAGTTTTCTTCAAGAAGAGCATTCTTCATGGTAGCAATTTTCTAATGAGGCAAGAAAGCATAAATTGTTATTGTGAAAAAGGCAACTGCTCCTGACTTTTTTTTTCCCAACAGCTACAGCAAGATCCAGTGAAAAACAGGCACTCATGTCTGAACTGAAGATAATGACACATCTTGGTCCCCACCTGAATATTGTGAATCTGCTTGGAGCTTGTACAAAATCAGGTGGGTTTGTCTGACAAAATGGAGGTTTACTCTGGAGCCATCATTCACTGTTTAAGCAACACACAAATTTCAAGTAAAGGATTTAACAATAAATATAAAAATTAAAATATTTCACAAACCTACTTGATGTTTGGTAATAGTTGCAGTCATCACTCAGTAAATAAAGTGTATTAACCCACAGTCCTTTAAATGTTTTATAGTCTGTGTTCTACTAATTTTTTTTAGGCTGTTTTTATGTGTGTGTGTTTTTGTTTATTTGGTTTTGAAAGACACATTAAAAAAATACATAGAAATCAGTGCATTATTTTGCTTTATTTTATCAGGTCCTATTTACATCATCACTGAATATTGCTTTTATGGTGATTTGGTGAACTATCTGCATAAGAACAGGGACAATTTCCTGAATCGACACCCAGAGAAGCCAAAGAAAGATTTGGATATCTTTGGGATGAACCCAGCTGATGAAAGCACAAGAAGGTGGGGAAAAAAGAAAAAGAAAAAAAAAAGTAGGATGTGCAATTTAAGAAAATGTCATTACTAACTCTTATTCACTTATTCACTCCACTCCTCTTATTCATTGTTCCAGAGCCCTCTGTAATTCTTCTTGCTAGACTTTTATTTCTTTGGTTTCATAGGTCTGGAAAGGTTTAATCGCTTTTTGCTCTGTCCTCCTGACATCTATTCTAGATCCATGTTTCCCCTTTGTAGAGATGCCTACAGGGATAGAGCCACTGTGGGCTCTCAATATAGATCCTAAGGTCCCAAAGAACATTTCCATCAATAAAGAACAACCCAGTGTTTCTCTTTTATGGAAAAACATCCTTTTGCCTCTACCCACTCAAGTATTAAAAGTAAAGTGCAACTACCTGGTTTGCTTGTTTCCCCATCTGAGGAGTTTGCACTGTCTATAACTCCTTGACTTCAACCAGCCTAGCAGAATTTGTTCTCCAAGCTCAAGTACTCCCCTTTATCTACCAATGGTTTAGCCAGTCTCAATAGTTTCCTTATGGTTAATGTTCATTCCATAGCTTTTTCCAGATAATGGTGGAGGAATCTTGTCATTATACATTCAGCAATGAAGCAGTGTAGTAAAATTAGCCAGGATTTAGAAGGTGAACAGAGTTTCCTTCAAAAAATCACTTGGGCAAATACATAAACTGACTCAGTAGCTGAGTGCAGCCAGAACTATTGTCTGAGAATGGGTTTGTTTGGCAGAACTGGATTTGATACAATTTGTCTGAGTGAATAAATTACATCTATAATTTGGAATGTCTTGAACTGAAAGCACTGGCTAATAATATTTGAATATAGTGGGATTCTGGGAAGTCAGACAATACATGCTTAAATACCTGACAATTGACAAAAGAATGTTTGAAACACTTATGTTTGACTACAGCAACATATGTACATATGTAGTAATATATAATAATACTTGGTTATAATACATTATGTATTCCCTATAATGAAAGCAGCTTTAATATATCATGGCAATTCAATTGCACACTGTAAGAAAATGGTTAGATCTACAGGATACAGTGGCAGGGAAGTCACCTGGGCAATACTAACTGAGAGGAATGTACTTTTTACCAATTTTAGTTACGTGATATTATCATTTGAGAACACCGGAGAATACATGGACATGAAACAAGCTGATACCACTCAGTACGTGCCAATGCTAGAAAGGAAGGAAGGATCTAAGTACTCTGATATTCAGAGATCTGTGTATGATCGGCCTGCTTCATATAAGAAGAAATCTATGTCAGGTAACATAGAATTATCCTTTCTGCATGTATCATTAATGCATATAATTATTGCATAAATGCATATATTTTTGCCCTCTATATGGATGTAAACTATTCAGCTGTGTTCTGCTAGTGTGTGAGTGTAAGGTATAAGCAAAAAGCCTGTGCTTGTGTTCCTCTATAAACTCTGGGGATAGGACAGTATCCTCCTGGAGCAATAGGGTGAAATTGTGTATTTACCTCTATACTGAAGTGCTGAGTGGCTGTGCTCTGCATTGGGGCTGTAGGCACTCTTTGGGGCAGTGATTTTATTAGTCTTGTAGTCTGCATGATTTTGAGCAGTAGCAATGAACAATAATAACAGTAATTTATATTGCTCTGCTTCCACTAACATTTCACATTAACTGAAACTTACCAAAGGCAGAACACTTTCAAATACTTCCCTGGATTATGGAATGAAGATAATGAATGCATCCCATTCCCCAGCCCTGCTCTCAGAAACCAAGTATGCATTGCTTTAAAAATAAGCACCATCACTTCTGCCTCCAGGCCTCAGAAACTGAACCATGTCCAGTTGGAGGCTTAATGGCTGAATAATGTACTCATATTGTGCTCTAGGATAGTTGGGGTAAATGAATCACTGAATTTTGACTTTTTTTTTGTGTATTTTTTTTTTTCCCTGAAATGTTTCATAAAAAACCCAAACTGTTGCCATAGAATTCCTGAGCATTTTTGCTGGTATTGGATTAGTCCCAGTGAATATTTGCTGGGAAACATAACAGCGTTCAGCAAAAGTAAAGGGGTAAGAATGTGTAAAAGCCTAATGAAGGCATCACCTCTAAATAAATATTTTTCTACCACATTCTGAGTGTTGCATAAAACCTGTATAACACTTCAGTGAGCCTTTTTAACCACCTTTTTTTTTTTTTTTCAGTTCTCTGTCAAAAAAAAAAATACAGACAGGAGAAAAACAAAAATGTATACATAATACTAAATATTTTTAAGAAGTTGTATGTGTCAGTGACTGATACAGATAAGGGGTTAGATATAGAAAGACTGGTTAGGTCATGATAGTCTGTTAAAATAATCAGCTCAGAATCATGATAGGTAGGGGAAATGGATGTTGCTTTCACAGTGTACAGCACAAACACATTTTTTCTCTCTTTTTCAATAGAATCAGAAGTCAAAAACCTTCTTTCAGATGATAGCTCAGAGGGCCTCAGCCTACTGGATCTGCTGAGCTTCACCTACCAGGTTGCAAGGGGAATGGAATTCTTGGCTTCTAAAAATGTAAGTAAATACAAAAGTAAGTAAAATGGAAGAAAGTGTAAAAATGTCTTCATGTATAACCATGGGTTTCAATTTAGATTATGTAAATACAACACAATATAACATTCATTTTGGGGTTGCAGTCAGCTTTCTCACTTACCTGAGATCACCACAGCTGGAAAAATGAAAGCAGCAGTAAATTATTTTCTTTTGTTGCAGCCTGCAACATTAATAGAGTCAGGGTGTTGGAGATGGTGGTGGATCTAGGCAGGGTCTGGGTGAAGGGTCCATACAGCCACAGAACAGCATAGTCAGAAGCATAGACATGTAATTAGTACATGATGAATAGAAGATGAAAGAGTGGCATCACTTCTGTCTTCTCCCCACTACCTTGCACTGCAAGAGTCCTCACTGATTCTGAGGACTGGTGCTTCTCTGCCCATTAGCAGGGCAATATAGGTGTTTGTTCAGTAAAAGATCTTGTTAAGACATGGCCAGAAAGAAAAAAATTCTTTTTCAGTGATCTTTGCAGGGGAAGTGGCCCTCTTGGAATTAGCACATTCTTAACAACTTCTCTCCATACAGTGTGTGCACCGTGACTTGGCAGCTCGTAATGTCCTCCTGGCTCAAGGAAAAATTGTGAAGATCTGTGACTTTGGGCTGGCTAGAGACATCATGCATGATTCCAACTATGTCTCCAAGGGCAGCGTATGTACTTCTTAATCTCCTGAGCTCTGCTTTAATTGAAATGAGATGTGTCAGTTTTAAATGCTCTTTAATGTTCTTGCTGTTCAGTGTTGGTTACACTAATTGACCATTGGGATGAACGCTCCTGAGAACAATGTTTCTTCAGTTCATTAATTCCTGTAACTTTCCTAATTCTGCTTTAAAGCCAAAAAGTACTTGGCCACATAGGCTTGCTTTTTAACTGGCAAGTTTTGTGACTGGATAAATTAAGGAGAGGTTGCTATGATACGGTGAGTCGTGGCACGTCAATCAATGACATAACAGATCTAGATCATCAGTGCCAGCTTTTGTGTTATAAATCATCTTGGTCATTTGTTACTGGTAAAATTATTACAGTTATGGCTTAATTAGTTTTTGTGGGGAGCAAATAGTAGCATTGCTTATAATCCTGGTACCCCTGTGTTATATGAAATTAAAAATGAACACTAGCCATCTTAATACAACTTTTCTTATTAGAGAGAAGTTAATCCTTGCTACCAAACACCAGTTGTAATGGGAAGCATTTCTTTAATGTCTAATCTGTGTGATTTGGGGTTTCTTTCTTTTTGCTACAGACTTTCCTCCCAGTAAAATGGATGGCACCTGAAAGTATTTTTGACAATCTGTATACAACATTAAGTGATGTCTGGTCCTATGGCATTCTACTGTGGGAAATATTTTCTCTTGGTATGTACTGTGAATACTTTCTTATGTGTAGTGATTAAGCTTTTTCAGTTCAAGCTATTTGACATAAAATATTTCAAATTGTACAGTAAAAATATATATGTGAGTTCAACTGTTAGTAATGCTTCTGCATGAGGTTTCAGATACTAACATTCGGTACGAAATGTCCATACTGTCTCAAGGTTCTCCATAGACCTTTTTTTTTTGTTTGTTTGCTCTAAAACTAAGAGCACCAAGTGAAAAGCTTTTGTGAAGTATTGGTGTGCTGGGCCAGGACGGATTTTCTGGATAATAGAACTTGCTTCCCCCTTACAATGAGATGTCTGGGGCTGCATCCCAGATCAGCAGCTGGCTTGAAACAGTCTCCTCATATATGTTTCAAAAGAACACCTCTTAGTCCCATGGCAGAATGAAAACAAATGTCAGTCTCCTGGGATGTTGATTTCTCATTTCCAGGTCAGCACTGTTCACAAAGTTGGTTTATGGCAGCATAAAGTGATTATGACAACATATAGCAGTTAAAGACAACGTACAGTTTCCAGATGGGAACAGCCTGGCTCTTTCCTCAGCCTCATTAATTCATCTTCAGGGCAGGTGGCTGGCCTTCTTCAGTAAGAGTGCACTGCCCAGATTTACTCTCAGAAGAATTAATCAATGTCTGTATGGTGTCTATTGCAGCCCTACAGCAATGCCAAGCATAATGCTGTTTTCTAGAGTAAGTTGTCATATGGATGCTTCTCAGAAAACAGCAGTTGCACCACTGTTTATGGTATTAGTTACTGTAATCTCTGGTCATCACAGGATCCTGTAAATACCCATTCCCCAGCATCCCTGGCGGGCATGGGAGTGACACTGGAGGCATAGCTAATCTTAACTGAGGCACAGCTAAGACTGTTCCTCACTGTAAGGAAGGTTCTGAAGCCAGTTTTAGGTGAAAATCCTAAAAGGATTTTGAAAGGGCTGAGGTTTCTGGAGTAATATTGTAGTATGCCTCCTCCACCTGGGAAATATGGTCACTTGGAAAGTAAAACATATCCTCAGTGGCATTTGTTGAGAAAGTCAACTTTCGCACTTTGCTGCAACACTGACTTCTGCTTGCAATATCTTTTTACACATCAACAACAACTGAGCACAGGTACAATGCTGTCTGTATTCTGTGGCAACAAATGATTGCTTAACTGTGCCAACTCAGGGTCCAAGTCTCAATTTTTTGACATATTCACCCAATGATAGCTGTTATCTAAAACTAGCTGCCCCAGTGGGAAGGATTTGGGTAGGGAGGGACTGGTTCACACTAAGGCTTGGCACTTACAGTCAGGATGAAGTAACTCAGGCCACATCACTCAGCTGTCATGCAGGTGCTGGCAGCAATAAAACCAGACAGAGCAAGTGACTTACCCAGGGTTGCATAAAAAGTCTGTGACAGAGCAGAGCTGTGATTTCCAATATCCCAAATGCAAACCGATGACCTGATCCAGGTATCATCCAACTTCCACGTCCAGTCAATTAATTCTATAAACACTGTAAAGGGATTTTTTTTTTCTAAATACTACCTACTTAAAACTTTCCTACCTAATGTTTCATATCAAGGCTTAATGTGGTCAAGATAATGGCTCTGATATGAGACAATGGCCAGGAAAGATTAATTTTTAAGGTAAGTCATATTATAGCATTAACACTTTTTAACATGAATAGTAATCTAGTATTTGGGAACTCCACATGGATAGTCAAGTATAGAGTAGTAGTTTTTCTTCTCTTTTATCTGCAGGTGGCACACCATACCCTGGCATGATGGTTGATTCTACTTTCTACAATAAGATCAAAAGTGGATACCGAATGGCCAAACCTGATCATGCTACCAATGAAGTGTATGTGTGCATTTGGTTCTTCTATATCTGGCCAGTTTCCAGATAATTTTTCCTTTAATTTCTATTTGGATATTCATTTTCCACTACCAGTTGGCTAAATTGATTTCCATCCTATCTGCAGCTATGAGATCATGGTGAAGTGCTGGAACAGTGAACCAGAGAAAAGACCTTCTTTTTACCATTTGAGTGAAATTGTGGAGAGTTTGTTGCCTGGAGAGTACAAAAAGGTTTGTGCTTTGGAATTTTCTGTGCTTTCTATGAGGGAATTTAAATGTTGTTCCTGCCATCAGAGTCATGAGCACTGAAGTGACACCCCCTACCCTATGTGAATTCTGTGATTTGAGTAGAGATGTTGCATGTTCAATTTTTGCACACAAGCTTACTGAGAGTAGAGGTTCTGCAGTATTAGCTGTGAGCAGAACTTCCAATTTCTAATGAAGTCTTACCATCTCAAATCTTTTTCTCCTGTGTTTTATATACTTTCACAGGGTTTTCTAGGCAGTGGAAGAATTTTAGAAAAGGGACTAATTGACCCACATGTATAATCTCCCTGTGTCTCTCCTTGAACGCTGACACCAGCTAGTTTCCCCCTCCTAATTCTGGTATCTCTGGACATGCTTTCCCTGCCCAAACATTCAGTATGTCATTTTGCCATGTGCCTTCACTCCCTTCTCACTCTCCCTACCCCCTTTTCACATCTATTTTTCTGCTCTGTGCTGTCACACTCACTCCTTCATCATCTAAGTCTTATATGTCACTTCTCCTTTAAAATAATTTGAAAATGCTGGGCTTTTCTATCCAGTGTTGCTGGCTCGTAGGGCGAAGTATTTCCTGGGTTAATGAACCACACCTACCCACCTGAAGAAAGGCAGCCTCACTGGTTAGCATCTAATGAGAGGCTTGAAATTAATATTTTCAGAGCTATGAGAAGATTCACTTGGACTTCCTGAAAAGTGATCACCCGGCTGTCACACGCATGAGAGGGGACTGTGACAATGCTTACATTGGTGTCACCTACAAGAATGAAGACAAACTAAAGGACAGGGAGAGTGGATTTGATGAGCAGAGGCTGAGTGCTGACAGTGGGTACATCATCCCTCTGCCTGACATTGACCCCGTTTCTGAGGATGAGCTTGGCAAAAGGAACAGGCACAGGTAGGTGCAGCTTACAGGTCATGTAGTCCATAGTCACCATTTGGGGTCATGTTTGGCAATGTGCATTAACACTTTGTAGCATCCTACCCTGCAAGTGGAAACTTCTGAAATTACTTGCTGGGAAGGTCTCATGAAAATATGCTAGTATGACTGCCCACAGTGATTTCAATGGGAAAAAAGAACCCAAACTGATTTTGTCTCTTTTGTGACTGTCAGGGGAAGGTAATTGCTGGTAGAGCCAAGTCACAGTGGTTGTCTGGTGGCTCTGTAGGCACATATTGCTCCTCACCTCGCCTCTACAGCTTAACATCTTGGAGCTGCATTTCAAATCTCAAGACACTGATTTGTTCTGTGTGAGACTAGCTCCAAAATTTGGGAAAAGTTGTTTTTAATACCTTCCATGGTATTATTTTAATCAGCAGCAGGGTATCCAGGGCTTTATACTGCTCTCTTGATGATTTGTATGAGCAAAGCACAACAGTGTTTAACTCTTACTGTGAATGGCAGGGGTTTAATTCAGTACTTAATTCATAGTAAGTGGAATTATCAGTCTTTATTTTTCGGATAGTTTTGTGTTATTTTCAAGAGTGGGATGGATGAATTCTCTAAGATACACTACCATATTAAGAATTATTACCTCTCTCTGTTATTTACCTAAGTGACCTATTGTCACAACAATGTAATAAAGCTATTTCTCCAATGAGATTGGCAGAAAATGCTTGGTGGAACATATGCACAACCTGATCCTTAAATTCCAAGGTGGTTCATTACTCTTGAGATAGAAAATGCATCATGTCCTAATAAATGGGCAGTCAGAGTCACCTAAGATTGTGGCAAGGGTCAGAAAGCATATGGGGAGGTAGTGTTCAGTTCTGCCAGAGATTGGAGCCATGTATTTTATCCCTGAAATATTTGTCTCTCCAGTTCTCAGACATCTGAAGAAAGTGCCATTGAAACTGGTTCTAGTAGCTCTACCTTCATCAAGAGGGAGGACGAGACCATTGAGGACATTGATATGATGGATGATATTGGGATTGACTCCTCAGACCTGGTGGAGGACAGCTTCCTGTAACGCCATGGACACCTTCCTGATCTGCACATGGAGAAGCTTGTTTTGATGTCTACAGACTTCTGCTTCACAGAGAAAACCACTTTATTGCAATGTCAAGGATGTGAAGAGGAGGTGGATTTGTACAGAGGAACTTCCAGTGATGGGCAGAGGAATCAGCCTGATTATGAATGAAAGAGACATGGATATTTTTAGTGTTGCTTCTTGCAGTACTTCAGTAACATCTCAGTGTTGTTTGTCATTCAAACTGGTTGAAAGATGAAGGAAAAGATGAAGGAAAAGGCCACAAATAGACCAGTTTTGTGTTTCAAGGGCATTCTTATGACTTTGATGGATTGAATTTCCACTGCAGCAATACTTCACCATTGTAATTATGTAAATAACTGTCTACTCAAGGATCTTTTGAGGTGCACATTGACCATATGCCATGGATTTTAGAAGAGATTGCTTATCAATTTTGTGTACTTCCTCCCTCAATCTCAATGTCAGCTGCTGTTGAACTATGATGTGAATTGAAGAACACGCAAAAACCACTTTTTTTGGACCAAAAAGGTCTAAAACCACAAGGGACTGACCAGTACTACAAAACACGTTACTTTTTACCATTAATGCAATAAAGGGGAATAGTAATAATAATAATGATAATAATTAAAACCCAGTCTATAATAGGTGTTAGAAACCTAGTAAGTCTTTATTAACTATAGAAGATAGCTGTTTTCAAGATAATACTACTACTGTTTTCAGTAACACTAAATGTATATTTTACAATTCATTGTCCTTCAGTAAAAGCAGAGTCTCAAGAAACTTTTTTAAGTACAAGGAAAAATTTATGACCTACAAGATTTATGAAGCAAAAAAATTATTTTGGCTCTACACAGTATGGTAACCATTCTGGTTAGCTAAAACTGTTATATTGTGGAGAAAACATGAAGATTTTGGTTTCTATCATGAGCTGAGTAGCTTTTCTAATGAGATATACCAGAAGCAATTATTTTCCTATGATTTAGTGAAGTTCTAAAAATGTAAATTAAAAAAAACCAAACAAAACCAACCAGATTTCCAAGATGCTGGAGAATGCAAGATTATGATAAACCATCAGCAACACCCCATTATTAGTGTTTCCTGGGTACTCTAAAAAATGTCCTGGGATCAGCTGTGAAGAATTAATTTGATATTTGAATTGCTCAAGGAACAAAGGCATCTCTCCCAGCCTGCAACTTGAGTTTAAATAAGCAGAAATAATTCTGCAGCATATATGCTTGTCTTAGTTTTTGGGTTTAAAAGGGAACAAAAAACTCTGACTATTATTTTTGCAGACTGTAACTACAAACAGTAATTGCTTCCAAGAGTGTTTTTTGGAAGCAGGTGCATGAAAATGAGCCTGCTCTTAGCCTGCAATAGTTATTTTTTAACACCACTTATATGAACAAAGTCTTATAATTACTGCTATCACTGTACATTATGTTGTTGAAATATGATGCTTTTGAAGACTTACATGTGAAAAATGGTACATCACTGCGAAGGCCCCATCCTTTCTGGTGCTCAAGTTTTAAACTTAACCTTAATTCAGTGTGATGAGCACCTCGCAGGATATGTTCAGTCTCTGGCATGACACAACCAATGCAAATGCAGTTCACATTCATCCTTGTGCTGCATATTTTTCCTAGGAAGTGTGACAGATGGACAAGCAGTGACCAAGGGAACATGCTGCCATGTTAAACTTGAGTATGACTTGAAATGGCCCCAAGAAAGCTACAGAAGTCCCCTTGACTTCATTTGTGGATCAAATGAAAACAAATGTAATATTGTCAGTGTTACAGGCAAATAATTCTGGGTTTGGGTTTCAAAATGTCACCTGGCTGACACAACATACAACCATACTGCGGATGTGGAAAGAGGACCTGAAGCAAGGCACCTACATTTTCAACCCTGATAGAGGCTGACAATCAGAAGGAACTGTGAGTGATGGAGCATCCTCCAGTTCTTGCAGTCAACAGATCAAGACCGAATGTCTTCCTGGGAGCTATGCTCTAACAAACATGTGCCACTGAGCTCTACGGGGACAACTGTGAAACATAAAGACTTTCAAAATAGCCAGAACAGATGAGACAATGTAAAGTCTCCCTCCAGATATAAACTATGAATTGAGGAAACACAAATTGTCTCTTGGATATATATCCCAGATATCTGAATGGCCACTTAAGACCACACATGCCTTAATTTTTATATGTAGTCATTATAACTACATGTTCTAATTAGGGAAGCAATTTCACCCGCATTTTTGCACATGGCCTAGTGTTCTTCAGGGTTTGAAAATCAGCCCAGCATGCCTTATTATACCAGTTACTGGAATCTAATGGCATTTCCATAGGATCTCCTCTTCATCTCACCAGTTTCATACTGTATCTCACAAAGCATCTCAAGGCTAGACCTAAATGGTGGATATGAACAAGAACTGGCTCACTTTTTGGTGCATGATAATGTTGATTCTCCATCCCGTCATGAGTATTGTGTAGATCAACTGCATCTATGGCAGGGGTCTAGCCAAACCCAGCTCACTGAAGGCTTGGAGTCACATAAGTTGGCCTGGAAACTGGAATGAGAAGCAGAGGAAGAGAGAAGATTTACTAGAAAGGGAGAAGTGTGAGAGGATGATTCATTTAGTTTTACAATATTATCAGTATTACAGACTTTTTCTTTTATGGCTTAATTTTTGAGAAGCCACTGGAAGAGATATTCCCCAACTTTTTTCTACAGTCATTGTATAACGACAATCAGTGTTAGCCTATGAAACACAGCTTTTGATTTGTAATGGCCAACCAATTCCTTACAGTGTGGTCTGCAACTTGTACAAAATGGTCCTATTACATGATGAAGGACGTGAGATATGGTGATGTTATACATCGATATGTATATAAGTATTTTTATATAGACTTCTAGAATACTGCCAAAACATTTATGACAGCTATATCACTGCCTTTGTTTATATTTTTTTTACTGTGATATATTCCACAGGCACGTTAACTGTTGCACTTTGAATGTCCAAAAGTTATATTTTAGAATAATAAAAAAGGAAGTGTTTCCAAAATGGTGGCTGTTGTGAAATGTTTGAAGAAGGGCAAACTGGCCTGAATGATGGTAGGAAAAAAATGTATTTCAAAAATGCCCCTGTTGATACTTTGTCTTTGAAAAAAATCCTGTAAATTAAGATCTCTATATTTCAATAAATGATATATAATTTAAGGATATGTGAGGGGTCTATACTCACTTATTGAAAGATGATTATAAAGAATCAATCTTAACTGGTTTGTGGGTTTTGTTTTGTTTTTCCTCTTAAAAGGTTTTCTAGTTGAGTGCTCTGCAATGCCTTGTGTCAGCAATGACAAGCAGGTTTCTGAGACCTTCCAGAGAGCAAAGTGGGGAAATGCCTGTGGAAAATAATCTGGATAATGAGTGACTGTGGAGAGCCAACCTGTCCCCCAAAACATGTCAGGAGCAGTGCTCCAGTGACTGCTGCCTGGAGGAGAGCAAGTGCCCTGAGGTGGATATGGGAGATGAAAACCTTCTTGATCTTGGTACCATTTGGGGTTTGACACCAGCTGCTCTGCACAAACTGAAGAAAGTGAGGACATGGGATGCCAATGGACATGTTTTGCTGCATGTCTGTGAGGTACAATCTCTGCCCCTCCTAGCACTAGTGCGCAATAAAGGGGTTTATGCTAAGGCTGCTTTTAACATGGGACTAAAAGTGTCCTGTATCAGTCTTTAGCCTAAAGCTTTTGATGTTTAAGGAGGATTACATGGCCTCATGGCCATGGTTTTGCTGTCTCTGGCAGCAGCTCACCTTTGTGAATCAAACCAGATTTTATCTTATGCTCCTGTAGTAACTAATTTTACACAGTGGATGTACCTGAATGTGATTTTGAGTGGAATTGCAAGATTTTAACCTGAAAACAGAGTTAAACTTGTCAGTTGCACTTCCTGAACTCGACCCTCTCTTGGTTTGCCAGCAGGAGCCAGGTAAGATTGGCCAGGGAAAAGTGCTGTGAACAGGCAGGTTAGCACCCTCCTGTTCATGGAGCAGTTGTTAAAACATGCTTGGAGATGAACTCTCCAGCTAACATCTTCCTCTCCCTCTCCACTGCCTTGCAAAGAAAAAACCCTCCTCACTTTATCCTATAACACTGCAAGGGGACACAACATTTTCTGCCATCCTAGGGCTTCAGGAAAGAATCATGGAAATGTTTATGTCCTTATGTCTGTCCTCCTCTGCTGTGCACCTACTCTTCTGGAAGTTCAGCAGCTCTGTGAGAGGTGAGGACTGATGGACTTGTTATTCCTCCTGTGCATGACAAAGGGTGGTGGCATCAAAACCCCCCTATATACAAGAGACTTAAGATGGGTACAGAGCTCTGATTCAGTTCTTGATCCTGCTCTTCCCCTTTGCAGAGCAGAAATGCAATCTCCTATGTATGTGGAAAGGCTGTGTGGGTCTGTGAGTGTGTGTGTCTGCACTGGGGAACACGTAAGGTGAATGTCTCACCCTCTTATTAAAGTACATCCATTTTGGGCAAAAACCTAACTCCTCACTCCACTGATAACCACAGTCTGGGTGTCTGGTGGGAGTCCCACTCATTGTTTTGCCCCCTGCATCAAGGCTTCTGCAAGTAATTGGCTGGAAATGGATGGAGAGAGCACAATGGCACATGGCAGAGGCATTCTGTCCAGGACAGAAGAACTGGAGGGAGAGTGGCACTGAGCCCAGGAAAGTAGAGAGGAGAGGGCTCCTGTCCAGGATGGGAAGGAAAAGGTAGGGAATGGCTTTCCACAGGGACTGTATGCAGGAGACTTCAGTTTATGCAGGTAAACGGACCTTTGGCTAAGCTTCTGAGTTGCTATGAGTGGTACAAAAGGGCAGCAGCAGGTTCATCAACCAGAAGCAAGTCATCTGGACACCCCCAAGATGCTACCAGTGCCTCTGGAAACCTGGGGCACAATGCTCTTGCAATTGTTTCATTGGCATCCCATCACCTTATCCTCGTTCTTAGAGATCATGTGATACAGGAGCCGTGTGTTGGTGTAATTTCCAGGAAAGATCAGAGGAGAACAGAGGAAAACATTTGATATGCTCAAAAACAAAGAAGAGGGGAAGTTACCTCATGGACCTGGGCTGGTCTACGAAGCCAGCAGCTGAAGTGGAGTCCATAAACCTTGGGAGTCCTGCTACTGATACCTACAGCAAGGCAGAGGGTTGGGCTCAGCACTCATGGAACTGTCCACCTTCACTCATCACTGCCCTGTACCCTGAGTCACAGCCAGCTTGTGTGAGGCCAAAATACAGTAGGCAGCAGAGAAGGCACCAGCCCTTCCCCTGCTGGCATCAATGTTCAATGTTTTTCAAAACGAGAAGTCATGTAACTTCTGACACCAAATAATCCTCATCCATCTAGCTGGAGGTAAGGATTTCCAACACTTTCACAAAAGCCAATGTTTTCTTATATTTGTTAATCTTTTTTTACTTCAAGTAGAGCCAAAATTTTATTTTCTGAATTGGCCACAAGATGGAAGCATCAGACAAAAAGCCGTTAAATAGTTCTTTTCCTCATCCCTTTTCCATTGTTTCCACAGCAGCACAGATGTGCTTCCTTTGCAGATGCAGAGCAGCTGGAGACTTTAAAGCAATAGAAGTTAAGGGAATACATACTGTTTCCATGTTTTGTTTGGAAGTACTTTGAACCTGTTATGATAACCATAGTTTTTCCTATGGAAAAACTACCTTCGGTAGACACTGATTTTTAAGAATGAAATATGTATCAAAACCTACTCTTATGAAAGAGAAAACTGAAATGGAAGCATCATGGAAGTCAGGGAAGTTGCCTGATCATTTTCTAGGCCACAGTCATCCATTTTGTTACAGCCCAAATTCTGCAAAGCTAGAAACTTCATTGGTTACTGACATTATTTATAATGGTGGGGAAGGACACTATATTTTACCTCAAAAAACTTGCCTCTGATGGAGAGACATAGGGATTTAAAAATAATAAAAAAAAAGAGTAATTTAAAATATGCTGTGGAGTGACAATTTATACATCCCAAACTCAGCTGAGACTTCGTCTGTCTCCTTTGCATTCATTCTTTTGTTTTCAGCTATTTAATGTTCTGCTGATGTTAGATTAATGTCTCAGAAGCACTCCTGAGCTGAGGGCCAGATTCACATGCCTTCATGGCACTCAAAAAATAAAGTTTTAGGACCAGTCTAATGTACATGGCCAGACTCCCAATCTCTAACCCCTAGATGCATGCAGGTTCAAGTGTTAGTTCAAGTTTGTATGCTACCTGAAATCCTACAGCAATCTGATGTATCAGAGATTGCTGTGCCCACCCCACCATTAGCAGTGCTGTGCTCCACCAGCAGGAGCATCACCTGCTTTATCATTTATCCATAAAAGTGATGCTAATTTTGTATGAAGGGGGATGAGATTTATTAGACTAGCCAATACAGATGAAAGAAATGAGAAATAGCTCACAACAGGAGTTGAGTCAGGGCTTGGTTATCTAGAAACCGGGCTGTGTTTTCCTTCTCTACTAATTGGCCTCATAAAAGATATCTTCTGCATATTACTTCTGGGTGTCTGAAAAGACAGACATTGTGTTGCCAGCAGTAACATGTGCCAGCTGATGCCTGAGTCTTAGAAATGCCTATTCAAAGGCAGCTCTAAGCTTTGAAATTGGAGCCACCTCGTTGAAGGTAAGCTAAGCATGTGTGTGCTACCAGCAATGGCATTGACTAAAAGTAGCTCCCACCAGCAAGTGTATTTGGGTGTGTTTGTATTTATACTAAGTGCATTTGTGAGTGCATTGATTGCTTTCAAAGGTAGAGTTGTGTGTGTGCTCACAATCTATTTGACATGCAAAATGATGGATGTTTTGATAGGTAAAAATGCTGCTATACTGATGTGAGAACAATGTCAATGCTTTAAAGATAATCTTAAATTATAAAAAAAAGAGCCTGCTGTTGTCATTTAACCTGGCATGATGTATGACATAGAATGGAGGGTCTTCCCAAATGAATTCCCATTTGAACCAGAGCCTGTCATCTAGAAAAAAAAAAAAAAAAAAAAAGCTGTCTTTTCTCATCTCTGTGAATCCTTGTGTAAATATCAGGTTTTGCAGCTGCTTACATGAGAGACAAGTATTATTAGTTCAACACTCTGGGCATGCACCAAACCAAGACTTACATTTCCACATTTTGCCCAGAGGAGCTCAGAAACTCATTAGCCGTCATTTCTAGTCTGATTGGCTGGATGAGCAGGGGAGTGGGATTTCATCAACATATTTTAATCACTTTCAGTGTAGTTTCTGGTGGCTGCCTTTGGCAGTTTGTGTTATGTGTGTGCAATATTTTGATGCCTTGTGTATGAAATGGGAGTTCCTCTGGCTGAAAATGAGTGGAGGTGGACTGGCCTGAAGGAAGAAAGATGCCTGTAAAAAAAAAAAAAAAAAAGTAATGTTTCTACCCAGTAAGAAAATGTGGGTGAATGTAGTTAAATACGAGTGTTTTCCCTCTCTGTCCCAAGACCTTATGCTTTTTTAAGCTATCCCTCCTTGTTGGATGGCCCAGGGAGATTGCTCTGAGCAGATTAGGAGCAATGCCACTGCCAGTCACCCCAGGGCTTTGGTCAGAGCTGTCCTGCACCTTGGCTACAAGGACTGGCATGAGTAGTAAGATGATGTTGGACCATGGCATGATCTGCTTTTTTTTCGCATGGTCACTAAGACTGCACAATTTGTTCAAAGGTGCATTTGACTTCACTTGGGTCTTTTTCCTCCTTCTCACCCACCCAACCTTTTCAGCTTCCTCCCCCAGGAGAAGTGGGCTGGGAGCTCTGCTGCATCCCTGTCCTGCTTCATACTCAGATAACACCAGTCGCTGCCAAAGGCCAGGGTTGAAAGGGTCCCGTGCCATTCCAAGCTGCTCCTGACAGTCTGCATAGCCAATGCATTTCCACAGCTCCTCCCTGGATTCTCTGCTCTTCCCTTGGCAGTGAAAAACCCTCAGAATTAAATACCGTGAAAAAGCGTTGTTGAAAATTTTCAAGAGAAACTGCATTTTGAGAGAAAATGCATTTGAAAATGTCAGCATTCTGTAAAAGAAGAAGAGGAAAAAATGTGAGAATACATGTTGCTTTACTGTCAAAAACTGAGCAGCCCAAACCTGTCCCGAGCTGCCAAAAATTAAAAACTTTATTTTTTAGCTCGAATATTTTGGTATTCAAATTTTCTCCTGAAAATGCCATGTTCACTATGGAGAAAGTAGAAAGTAAGCTTTTGTGGGGTTTTTTTTTGGGTGTTTTTTTTTTCTTTTCCCCAGTTGAAATCCAG
Organism: Corythornis vintsioides; assembly: GCA_025447755.1. Taxonomy (NCBI): domain Eukaryota; kingdom Metazoa; phylum Chordata; class Aves; order Coraciiformes; family Alcedinidae; genus Corythornis; species Corythornis vintsioides. The sequence continues at coordinate 55,295 of JAOEGS010007237.1, forward strand.
TTTTACCTTCTCCCCTCCCAGAAAGGACTCCCTTTCCATTCTGTGTGTTATGACACCTTGTTCTGAGAGCGAGACTGCATTACTACAAGGACCTTTCATAGGAACAGCTGTTAGAAGTTGCCTTGCAACTCCAGGGACGTATTTATCTGGATTTCTTATCTTGGCAACTTCCAAAAAAATGCTGACAGAAGATCAGGGTGTGAGAGCTGCCCCTGATGGGGTGCCATTTATGAAGGATGCATTTTGTTCCCCTGCTCTGCCCTGTGGCAGTCAGCTCTGGGAGTCGGTGAGAGCCTCCTTTCCTGGGAGCATTGCTGACGCAAGGGCTCACATATGTGAGTGAGAACACAGCAGTGCTTGTGAGTGGGCACATGTTTCTCTGCCTGCCTGCCTGCTGCCCACCTCTGGAACAACCACCTTCATGTACCAGAATCAACTCGAAGGAGGGGTCTGAGCCCCAGCATGGCCTTGCAACTTCATGCTGGTTAGAGAGGCCACCAGTGTGGCCTGGGTGTTTTGCCAGCCATATGAGCTGGGCTTGTAAAAGACATTACTTCTTTTTGTGGGCCTGCTGCATGTTAATCTTTTCACAGATTCACGGATATTAGGGGTTGGAAGGGACCTAGAAGATCATCTAGTCCAGCCCCCCTGCCATCTTGTGACCTGCTAAGCTAGGGGAGCTCTGATGTGTCAGCGATCAATTTTGTCACAATGCTGCTCAGATTGTCTTCTTTTCCTGCACTGAAGAGTGAGTAAAGGGCTCATGAGTGCACTAAGCAGAAAAGAAGTATCTTCTTATATATCTACAAAATGGTGGTGATGCAGCTCATAGCAAACCTATCTTATGTGGCCCATAGCCTATTCTGAGATTAAATCTTGTATGCAGAGCAGGCACATCTCAAAGACTTGCCGTTTTTGCTAAACATCTGAATTGTTCTTGCTTTTGTAGTTCTGTTAATGGAAGTGGTCAAAGGCTGGAAACACGTACTAATACTTCAAAAGATAATATTAGTTTATTGCAGAAGTTATAGATCTTTCAAACTTTTCATAATATTAATGTGACTACATCAAAATGGTTTGTTGAAATTTTGTCTCAAATCTAGACATGCAGTTTCAAGCTTATAGGCCTTTGCATGTGACCTCAGTTGTCAGTAATTCTGTACAATAAATTCTGCTAAATATGTCAATGAACAGCTAACATTTTCTCAAAAGGGCCACAGTTTCACCCTGCAGAGAAAGCTTTGCATGAAAATGAAATTATTGTTTGGGATGGAGTAATGAAAGCAAAGGATTCAATGTAATAAGAGGGTCCTAGGGGAGCAGGAAGAGCAAGGACTATCTGTGCAGCAGCTGGGCTTGTCTGTGTTTTGTCACCAATGTTTTCTGTCCCATTATAATCCCCTTCACCTTAGGCTTCAGCAAGTTCAGCTCTTTTTGCAAAGAAATTAGCAGAAAGGTCCCTTAGCGTGCAACAACCAAAAGTGGCAAATGATAAATACTTGTCTTTCCTGCTTCCCTCCTTCTTAATTCCGTAAACATATAATTATGGAAGTCCCAAACTAGCAATATAATTTCCCTTTCTTGTCCTTCCTCTCCCTTAAGGCCACATCGCCCCCATGATATGTCAGTGGCCAGGATTTTGGAAAATCAGTTTGACTCCTTCTTCCCTCCCTGCAGGTGCTGTGACTCATTTGCCTGAATTTTGCTCTGGAGGACACAGATGCTTTGTTCCGTGCTCACTTCAGCACTACGAATCACAGTTCAGTCTTGGGTTTAAAACCTACAGATTTTGAAGGGACATACATGTGAGTGACTGCCCAGGACCACAGATAGATTATCTCTTTAAAAATAAGTATTTTGATGCAAAAGCTACCCGTTGGAGAACAACAAGAAAAAGCAGAGAATCAGTATTATCAAAGCAATAAATAGATAATATGCATCAGATCCTAGTACCATCTCCTGAATTAATGGCTCTTCAACCCTTTGTAAATAAAGGTCTATTCCCATCTCAACTTCCAATATACTATCAAAGAGTTATCCAAAATGTCCTCACATGCTGTTTCATCCAAATTAATCTTCTGATACAAGTCTGGAAAAATTCCTACTGAAGTAGAAGGATTTTGACTCAAAGTCTGTCTTGATTCCATAGTGTGCTATATACTCTTCACTGGCTGATTTTATTAGCCCTGAAAGATGCCCAGGGGGCAAAAAGATGATGGTGCTCAAGAAAAAACCTGAAGCATTGATGTACCCAATGACAAAAAAAAAAAATTTAAAAATCACAGGCTGATCCTCCAAGGCATGCTTTAAAATAAAGGCAAAACACTCTGCGTTCTTTTCGTTACACTTGGTGGACTTGCAAGTTGTGCTTACTTCACTTGATGATGTTTATCAGCAATGATGAGAGCTAGCAGTGCACTGTGTACAAATGAAAGGGAAGAAACTGCAATTGCAGCAGCTGGGACTTCACCATCCATCACAAAGACATAGAAAAGCAATCTGATACAGCACATAGCCAGTACAACTCTGCCTCTGCCAGCACAGAAGTCTGGAGGAGTTCACAGATTATTTTAGGGCTACTTGTCCAGAATTTCATTGTCTCAGAAAACATCAGCATTCAAATGATTAAGTGATATTATGTGTACAGTTACCTGCTTTGGCAGGGTAAAAAAAAAAAAATAATCCTTCACCTTTTCTATTTTAATTTGTTAGTAACTTTTTAAAAATAAGAGTCCCAGAAACCACTGCTAAACAACATTGGAGTTTTCCTGGATGAGTTTTAATAATTAGCTTTGAATAAAACCAAGAGAAAGTTCAGGACTATACTTGACCCAAGATCCGGGCACTGGCCTCAGTCTCAAGTATTCACATCCATAAAGCAGAAATGCAAGAAAACCATGATTAACTTCTATTTATCTCCCTCATTTTCACAAAAGCTGGGTTTATACTCTAGTTTCTGTACAATCATTGGCCTATAATAATATAAATACCCTTATTTCCTTATTGAGTCATTTGTCTGCTTTTTGTCCTCTACAGGTTCAGATAGCTGTGTGTACACAGTCGCAGGTGGATGCGCAGGGTCTGGTTTGGATTTGACACTTCCTCTCTCAACCCAACCATTCCAAGGGAGGCAGCAGTGAATGTTGCAGATCTCTGAAGTCCATTTCCTTTAGTTTCTCCTTGTCATTTCCTAGCAGGATTTGTCTGTGTATCTGAAGGCACAGCTGGAATGGGGTATGTTTGTCCTTTTTTTTCCTACACCTACATTGTTTGCGTGCATGGAAGCTGTCAGAAGGCCACAGGCTCTTGGTCATTATGAGGAGATGGACAGGAGTGTGACCTCAAACTCTTTCCAGGAGGCAAATCATCTTCCTGGTTAAATTTGATGCTCATAGGGTTTTAGATGTGTAATTATTTAATCTTTTTTTTTTTCTTCTTGGAAAATAAATGTGAGGAATGGTGAACTGAGAAGCAAAACTGTGCTTTAGGATAATGAGAAGAGGAAGGAAAAGAGCAGAGACAAGTCCACAGCGAGGTAAAATGCTAGAGATTAAATGAAACATAATTAAACCTGGCTCAAAGTTTGCAGCAAAGAAGCAGCTATAGGTAAGGAGAGGGCAGTATCATAGGCAAGGCTGGTATTTATATAGCCCCTGTGAAATCAAGGGCAGAAACTAATAGGCTTTCTTGAATTTCTATCACACTATAGCTGTAATTTAACAATAATATTAAATAACACCAAAAGCTGTTTTTCAAATGTACGTTTCAAGACTAGTTTAACAAAAATCCCATCCCAGCTGTGAAAAAAATGCACTTTCTATTTACCAAGTAAATGAAGATTGGATCTTCTAGGAAGACCACATCTTACAATGGTAATTTCTACCTTTGTTTGCTAAAGGCATGTTGTCAAAATGATACCTGCTTATTTCCAAAAATGAATTAAAGGTTTACACCTGCCTTTGACAATTTATGTCATTAAATAATTTATTGTCTCCACTTTTGTGCTTTATTTTCTGCTGGTGTCTAAAGCATGCACACTGACAGCTGAAGAAAGTGACTGTTGTGAAACACTGGCACTGCTTGTGGGGCTCTGATCAGCAGCAAGACTAACTGGTGAGCCTGGATGTTTTCTTTTGTTTTGATAAATTGTTTAGTGTGAGAAAAAAAATGTAGCTTTGGCAGATCTGGCACTATTCACTAATTGGGCTGAATGTGCAGATTGACTAAAGCACATGCTTATGGTTTGGGAAATCTAAGTTCAACTCTGCCATCTGTTTGAAGCCTCGTTTTCCTGTAGTCCTGGTTGAGCAAGCTCTGAGTGGGGCTGGCAGGTGCACAATTTTTCTCATTGAAGCTGTTACACTTTGTATATCAAGATTAAATATTTATTAGTGCTGATGGTCCAGCATGTCCCAGCTCCCACCTGGGTGCTCTAATCACTGCACTGTAATGCTCCCTCTGGAGCAATTAATGGTCAAATGTAATGTGCACAGTGAGACCACATCAAGGGGGGAGATTGCAGAAGCCTTTCAGTGCTGCACATCAGTTTGTAAGGCTAAGATAGCCTCCTGGGGAAGAGCTGAAGGTACAAATCTCCTTGTACAGAGGAAATCAGGGCAGAATTGGGGTTTCTTTCAGCCTGACTGTGTGACAAACCTGTGTCTCTGTGTGGTTCTCCTTCAGATGTGGAGACTTCTCCAGTTTCTGAGCTATGCAAAGGACTATGGAAAGTGTTTAAGAAGCCTGAGCCTGAGTAGTGATTTAAAATCCTTTGTACTAGGAACCTTGCCTGGCAACCCTGTAGGATTTCAGTAAATCAGATCTGTAAACAAGTGGAGGAGATTCTTTGGTAAATGGCTACAACAAGCAGTAGAAGATGAACTAGAGATAGCTGCATGCTTTTATAGCTTTTATGAGTTCAGATGAGATTCATTAAAACATTTCTGAGGTCTAGAGACTGCCAAAATCACCAACAGAACTGCAAAACTGAGTGTTTCCTTCAAAACCTTGTAGGCCATAGTGAGTAAATACAGTTCAGACACAAACATATTTTTAAATTGAGTGTTCTTTTAAATCTTTTTCTTTCTTTCTTTCTTTCTTTCTTTCTTTCTTTCTTTCTTTCTTTCTTTCTTTCTTTCTAGAGTGCAAAGTAGTGCCAATTTGGAAGTAATTTCTGAAATGTGGACATCTGTCTTCTGGGATCTGTACTGCAAACACCATATTTTTTTCTTATGGCTCACCAAACTATCTATTCATTAGCAACTAGTTTCAATCTGTAATGACTTCGGTTCTGATTCATGGTTGTAACTCTTGAGCTTTGTGCCATTGTCAGTGGGGTTTGTATGAACATACATCTGGGGTGCAGAAGTGAGTCTGGCCCTCTTCCTGGTCACGCTACTGACTTTCATGTGATGTTTCACAGCTCTTCATCAATACCCAGTCTTTCTAATGTCTGAGAAAGAAAAAGTTGTGGAAGAACACCTACATCATAAAATTATTCTAAAAATAACAGATAATCTCATGTCTGAGATGTTAATTTATAAAAGGAAATATTTAGGAATAAAACCCCAAATAATTTAATTTCTTTATTTTTTTTTTTAGATACACGAGCAATTATTGTGTCCTTAGCTGAGAAAGTGTGTGCTGTGATCTGTCCCCAGATCTTTTAGCATTAGAGAAAAGATTTTTCACACTAGTTCACATGCTAGAAAAAGCTTTTAATCAGTCTGAAATAAGGTATAAACAACTTCAGGAAGTTTGGAATATGTTATTAAAACTGTTCTCTAGTATCCCTGTTACAGCGTGTTTTGGCATCAAATCCTTTAGTGTAAGCTTATTATGTAAGTCACTTGGCTAAGGCTAGCTTCTCATGCATCCCATGATCTCTCATCAGAAAATCACATCCTTTTGTGAGTGGCGTCTGAAAAGAGACACAGTGCACTGTTGTTTATTTAACAATTAATTCCTCTTGCTTTCCCCTCTCATTTTCTGGATTGCCACCTTCCTGTGCCTCAGGCATTTCTCCTGGCTTTCTTTATACCATATCATGGGCATACCTATATTATATATATAATATAGCTGTATAATACAGCTATATTCAGACTGGCTTCGGGCACCTCCCCAAGCACAGTTTCAGGGATGTGCTGGCCCTTGTGCCCCACTGTTGTTGGGGGAGAGGCCATGGCACCTGTTGGGAGCAATGTGCACAAAAGTTGGCATTAAAAGCAAGAGGAGCTCTTTACTCTCATGTTATAGGCCATGAGCTGAGCCTCTGTAGAGGATGGCCCTGTCCAAACCCTGCACATGGCTCTGTTGCAGGCATGATATACATGTGTTCAGGTTTTGCACAGAAAGGTGATCTAGCGCGGCCTAAACTTCTGCTGAAATCCAAGAGGTGTTTAAATGCTGAAAAGGGAATGGAGCACCCAGATGTATGTGTTTCCAGTCAGTGCCTTTGCCTTTCACCTCACATTTGACATATTAAACTAAAGGATGCCACAGGAAGATCTTGTACCTAGAGGATTTTGAAGATCAACCAAAACATCAGTCTTGGATAATACTTTCAGGCCCTGTAGCTGTGGATACAAGTAGTGTATTTATTCTAAGGAAGCATATGTAGCTACAGGAGAATAAGAAACTATAGAAACATGAATATGAAGCATTTACAGTGCCACATGAAGAAAAGCATGAAGTAGTTCTTTTCTTTGACAGGATATCTTGAAATGAGTAGGTCAGTGTGCTCCTCGGATGACATCTGACACCCTGTTTGTTCTCAAGAGAAGCCTTGAAAAGTCTTCAGACTTCTGGCATGGAGCTGTAATAATCTGTATCTTTAAAAGACCATTCCTCTGTCCTTTTATCAGTAGTGTTCCTCAAGCTGAATAGAGCAAAGATCATAAATCACCCTACAGATTAAGCAACAGGACTGATGGGGACAGTCAGGCGATGGGGACAGCAGAGCATTGCCAAAACTGAAGCAAAAGTCATCTTGGACTTGTGGTGAGATTATCTGAAGTGCCCAGATGTCCCAGAGTCAGTATGAATTCAACCTCCATCAGGGTTTCCTGCACTGCCTATCAGTCCATCAGGCAGTGCTGGTGGTGGTGCTGAGGTCCACGGCCTCACAGGCTACTGGGGGTGGCTGCAGGAGGAAGAAGAGGAAGACAGGGGCCAAGTGAACCTTTAGAAATCTTCCTGTGGTTTCTAAGGCATTACTGAAGCTTGACACAGTTGTGCAGGAGTAACAGGAATAAATACACTGGTGATAATGAGTACTGGTAAAGGAACCCATGACTGGGGACCTTCCCAGTGTTTGCAGATACTTTTTCCAAAATTGCTTTGGAGGTGGAACAAACCCCAAATATTTCTTTGCTCTTCTTTGTGCTGATGATATATTATTAATAAGTACTCTCCTTTAGATGAACCATTTTTTTTTTTCCTCTGGCTCTACATTTTACATGCACTTAAAAATGCACATCTGGATCTACTTATTTGCTTATCTGAATTATTTTTGCTGGTTTTGCTACCACTGCTATAAATTTCCTAGGAAACTACCCTGCAAAGCCTTGGTAGGAATACAGACTTTTTTGACTGATAGCACTATAAATAACAAATTTCTTCAAGGTCAGTCACATCAGAGGTGTTGTTCAAAGCTTTAAAAATAGCTAGCCTAGTGCTGAGTCAAATCTATTTTTCTTGACTTGGTTTGTAGGCTTTTAAAGGCCTGAACTACAAACCTTACTCAGGAAAAATTCTCATTTATTTTAACCAGACACTCAGCTTCTGTTGTGTCCTGGTTTTGTTTGCTTTGGTGGAAATCATAACATCCTGACTTTCACATTCAGTATGACATTACCTTCTTTAACCTAGTTATCCTTGCTCACCCAGTGCTCCCAGTGGTTATCACTACAGATAAGAAAGGAGAAATGAGAGAGGGCTCAGGTAAACCACATGGCCACAGCCAGCTCCTGAACCTTGGGCACAACTGGGTAAGGTCATCTTGAGGGTCTGCTTATTCTCCTGGGACATCAGGATGGTTTTAAGTGGCACAGAGGTAGCTTTAGCTTCCTTTAGAGGTACACCTTTTCCTGGGAGCAAGTATGATGGTCCCAGCTGAAGACAGTGCTTCATTAATTCCTTATATGTATAATGACAAGGGGTTTCATGGCATAATTACTGCCATATGGTAGCAGTGGGTTTCCACAGGTAATTAGCTGCGTGATCTCTGTCTGCTGCTTGACAAGAGCAGTCAGATCTTTGCAAAAATCCCCCCTCAAACTGAAGCTTGCAACTCCAGCACCATTTCTCAACTACCTTATCTGCAGCTAATAAATCTTCCAAGTCCTCAAATTTTCCTTACTATATCAGAAGTAGACTTATCATCTTGAAATGTTATTTCAGAGTAAGAGAGTGAGGTGAAGCAGCAGTGAGGTTAAAAATGAAGGTGGCCCATTCATGCAGCACAGATGCTCCCAGAAGCTCTCTGGGAGCTGCTGTGAGCATGGGACCAGGTTCTGTGACCACGTGGAAAGAGCAGAGGATCTGGCTTGACTCTCAGATTGATGTTTACAGGGCAGGCAGAAGAAAAGTGGATGTTTTACTTGAAATGTTATGGAAATCACTAAGAAATAATGCCTGTAGAAGGCAGTTCTCAGAGTCTATTTCTGTTCACGAGGGACAAAAGGCAGGCAACAGAACCAAAAATTGTGCAAATCCATTTCCTTTTATTTTATTTTTTTTTTCACTTCAAGGTTCATGAACCAAAATAAGAGTTTGAGGAATTTAATGAAGATTCCAAAGGAATTATTAAGGTGTATTTTTTTTTTTTTGTATACTCAAACCTATTGGATTTTTTTACAATTAGCTGGGATTTTTCCCTCTATACAACTATAGTTAAACCTGATACTCAGTTGCTTGGCTAAGAGACTGATAGGATTAAAATATAAAAATACAAAAGATAGAAACCAGATTGTGTTATCTAAAATATACATCCTCTCCTGTCGTGCTGGTAACTTAAGTTCACAAAGTGTAAACAGAGAACTAACAAGCTCTGGTATTGTCATTTGGACTATTTGCTGTTGTTGGTTTTCTTGTTGTTTTTGGTTTTGTTTTTTTTTTTGGTTTGTTTGTTTTTTTTTTTAACATTAACATCAAGCAGCTCACAGAGTTCTTTGAGAGATCAGGTACATAGATTTCAATGTGTCTTCAGTCCACAAGTGTTTGATTGATATAGTACAGTACTCCTGTTTGTATAAATATTTGAAGTTGGAAAAACCTTCTGGTTTTAATTCCATCAAAAAAAAAAAAAAAGCCAGTTTAAGCTAACTTCCTAGGGCAGAACAGTTCTTTCACACACATATATGTGTGTAGCTCTTCTTCTTGAATGAAGATGTCCACCATGAATGATGAGTTTGTAGCCTCTTGACTCTTTTTGTTTCTTACAAACCATCAGGAAAGTAGCAGGGGCCTGAACCAAAGCCAGATGATTTTGCAGAACTGCCACCATCCTTTGAAGGCCACTTGATAAACAGAACTGTAGGATCATTTACTTTCTAGAATTCACATGTTTCTAGGGAATTCAGTCATTCTTCTCACCTCTCATGCAATTTGCAGTCCCATTGAAGCAGTTATAGAGGTAGCTGCCACCACACTGAAAAGTTTGGAGACCTCATGGAATCTACCAGCCTGTATGATCAATTCATATGGAAGCTTTTTTTGTTGCATTCATTACTTTATGAAAACATAATGCTACATTTTTATCTTGTTATTTGGAAAATGTTGATTCCAACTAGAAAGTTCCCTCATAAACCAGTATCTGAGAGAAGGAAAATGGGGACACTGCATATTGTCATTCTGGGGCATGGGCAAAAGCAGTGAGTAAGGAAATCCGGAAGAGTGGTGCCAGCAAAGGAGGAATTGCAATTGACATTAAAAGAGATTTCTGAGATGCTTGGCTTGACAAATTCAGATCTGGAAACCCTGTATAAGAAGCTGCAAACAAAGAAAACAACATCTAAATGTCAGAAAAATCAAGAGGCTGATTCCATAATCAGTGAAGGCAGAAAATGCAGCAAAGTTGGAGACACGAGATATAACCATACTCCCCTCTCTGGGATATGACTGTTCTCAGCTTTTTACTTTTTCTTCTGGCCTCTCAGGTTCTCTAGTAGGAATTCTCCTTACCTGCACTCTAGCACTAAAAATACCACCCTCCTGGTTACCAGTGTCACATATCACATTGCTGATGAGTTCATTTATCACAGACAGGAAGGAGATGTCTGATGCACTCCAGTCCCAGCCTTTTAAAGACCTTCAATTCAAGATTAATAAATCCAAGCACTAGCAGAAGTCAGAAGTGATTTTTCAGACACATCTCATGTGTCAGCAGTAACTGGACGTCTGCAGGAGCCAGTGACAGGTGTGACTCACTGACCATGATGCTGTGGCAGGGAAAAGCTTGAAGAAGGCAGCACCACCTGATGCACATCCTCCAGGTTCTGTTGAATGCATGAGGACTCACAGCCTCACTCCCAGTGAGGAAAGAGCTTCAAGGGCTTTGCCACATTACCAATTTTGATTCTCCATGGCTTGATGTGGCTTTGTCCATAGCTTTTCCAGGGAATCAGAGATCACCTTGCAGCAGCAGTATTTTGATTTTTATTTTAAGCAGTATTATTAATATTTTTTCACTGAGTATCTATCAGACTGGAAGGTAGAAGGCTCCTGGCACAGACAGAATGGTGAAAGCCAGCTCCACTGGTTTCATTGTCAAAATGGCCTTTGTCCTTCTTTCTTATTTTTCCATGCCCACACAAAGTTGGAGATTCATGACAAAGGTAACAAACATGTGACAACAGCAAAAGAAGCAAAGCCACTTCACCATGAAGCTGAGGTGAAGCAAGGGTACTCACAGGGTTTATTCAAGCTGCCCAGACCAGGTCAGTCCTATATCCCTACATGTTGCTTCCCTGGAGCAGTCACCTGATACCCTGGGATTTGCAGCTTCCCTCAACCCTGCACCTTTGTGCCAGACACAACTTATCCAGGAGAAATTATTTCAGAGTTGGGAAGCCTGTGGAAGGAATAAAAGGCTACCTTAGCAAGGAGTGAGTTTGAAAGGCTACACAGAGTATGGTCTCATGATTCCTTAAGAAAGGAGACTGTCTGCTTTAACTTCACCTTTGTGAATTTGTATTTGTTTGCTGTTGTTTTTTAAGATTCTGGCTAATAAGGGTGGAGCCAGTCTATGCATTGGTTTGTTCCTGTCTGCCTGTAGCTTAGTTATATATGTTAAGACTGTTTTCCTTTACAGGAAACAGGAAGCTGTGGAATGCAAAATATAATTTCAGTAAAAATAATACTGCCTAACAAATCCCAAATGGTTTAGTGTATGTAAAAAAGCAAATATGCCAGAGAGACTCTCTTGGAAACACTATTTGGTGAGTAACCTTTTTTTCCACACTGAATTATTTAAAGTTAGGTGGATACATCCTGAGAGGCTGACTTGAGTAGGCAGTTTGTTGCTCATCACTTAGCATAGAAAAAATACAAACAAATTTATTCTGCACCAGTGTCCCCAGCAACCCTTCTGTCTCCAACAGAGTCAACATGAAGCCATTACCCAATGTAATATAGGATTGCCATAGACAGTATGAAGTCCAAGGAAAGTAGACAACTACTTATCCTTTGAAACAGGTTACAGGTGACTGAAAAGCAAATCTGAATATATCAGGCATTCCTTATCACTGATGAGAAACCCTTCTTCTTAAAATGGTAGGAATCTATTTGCTTTAGTGTTATACTGAGAACTGATAACTTAATAGAGAAGGCAATGCAGAGTGTTTCTAATTACCTTCTATGATGTACAGAGGGTGGTCCCTTCAGTTTGAGTTTGGGTGTTGGTTATTGACCCTGAATGCTTTACACTCACAAGCACTGAAGGTTCATGATGAGGAGAGCAGTTTGCCATTTGCAGCTCTGACATCAGCTTGACTCCTTCATCCCACCAGGCTCCAGGAGAAGCAGTGCTGGGGACTGGGCAGAGCAGGTGGGTGGTAGAAGGGGCAGTTGTGCCTGGAAAATCTGCATGTGCCAAGATGTCAACAAGAAACATAGGGATTCTGTTTGAAAGATATTTCTTCATTTATTATGAAATTAGTTGCTTACAGCAAGTTTATTTACACTGATTAATTCCATCCTCACTAGAAGATGGTTAGTTTGCTAGTTTGTTGGGTATGGACTGCAGGAACAAATCAAGACTTTTCAGCATCTATAACTGAGTTTTGGTCATTTGGCCATGGAGTAATTAAAGTATATTAAATAAAGTAGATTTTAGCTTGCAAGTTGCAAAGTCTTTCCTTGGCAGATACAATTACTTTCAAAGGCAGTGATAGGCTGACATTGTTCTGGCAGAAACTCTCCACAGTAACGTGATCAGAGAGACATGAAGCCACCACACAGGAACAAGAAGGTCAGCCCAGGTTCCATAGGACTGGGACCTTCCCATAAGAGCCCTAAGGCCTTGGTTTGTTTGCCAGGGAAATGAGAGAGGATGTGTGTGATGCCACAGCAGAAAAGGAATTAAAAAGCTGTTAATTCGCAGTCAAGCAAAGTAACCATACCAAGCATATCTCTGCAACACAGCTGTGTCAATTTGGGGAAAATATTTACATTTGATCCATGTCAAAAATATAAAATACACTACTGTGTCTTTCTTAGAAAAAGAGAATAATTTTAGTAACATAGGGAAGAAAGATAACCCCTTATTTTAGTAACATTTTCTCTACAGGTGTTTTTCTTTCTTTTTTGGTTTTTTTTTTTTTTTTGTAACTGCTTATAATAGAACATTTGTGGGAATAATAGAGATCATTGGTATAGCAGATCACCCTCATGCTGCCCACAGCATCAGACAAGTACAGCTTCCTCCGAGAGCATTTGGCATCACTATTTTGTTTCTCCTGGACATCATCTCTATGTTTTGAAAGAAGGGAAAATAACCACATTTGCCTGCTGTTGTCTCATAGATGCCTCATGACTATTCATTTAATTTTGTTGTTTTTCATATTCCAAAGTAAGCACGTTCTTTCTGACAGTGCTTGGTTCTTGTCATGTGCTAGGAAAACATTATTGCTGGCTGCTACCTTCTCTACTGTTGAAAAGCAGCCCAAACCAGCAAAGCCTTGCACCTGTGAATAATACTTACTCAAATAAATGGGACATGGCACAGAAATACACTAACCTGAGTAAAGATTCCAAAGCCATTTTTGCCCTTAAGAAAACACTCCTGAGCTTGAAGAGGAAAAGGCAAAAATGCAAACTGAGAGAAGAAAAATCTAGGAAAGAGAAAAAGCCAAATGCCAGATATTTTAAGTCTCAGAATCTACCTCTTGCACAGAATTTGCAGGATTAAAAAAAAAAAAAAAAAAAAAGAAAAAAAATTAAAATCAGACATAAATTATCTTTCCACAACTAAGCATTGGAGAGTTAATTTCATTTAGCCACTTCAGTGGATACCACTAGATTATTATGGTTACTTTATATCAATCACACCTCATCCTGAGTACTGGCTGAAAATTAGACATCCTTGTTTAAAATGCCAAAAGCAAAAGAGATGCTAACATCAGGAGTGGCCCCAATAGCATGCCATAGTTATTTCAAAGAGTTACAAGTGAAATAAACCACCTTTTCAGTGCCAGTTTCTTCCTTGCACTAGACTTGAATTAAATCATCACTAAGAAGAAGACACTGTAAATGGAAGAACCCAAATGCAAGCTGGAGTTTCAAAGTGATATCTATTGCCAGAAGCGTCCTGTAAAGTCTGATGTTAGCACTGAAATACAGTTAAAACTCACATCAAGATCACTAAGGGAAGGGTGGGATGCAATAATCACAGCCACAGTTAATGATCACAATTTGAATGTTGTAAGTAGTGCTTTCCAGATGCCCAAAGTGCTCCTCAGTCCCAGCCAGGAGTGCTACCCTTGTTTGTACAGTGCTGGCTACATAACAACCAGGTGAACTTGTGCTCATCTGCTGGACTAGCCACATTTCCATAGGAGTGCCTGTGCAATACCAGATGACTAACTGTCCTTTTCATTTTACTGGCAAATGAAAAGAGGTTTTTCTTAAACCAAAACCACAAGTTTTTCTAGTAGAGGCCTTCCAGTAGCCTAGATTTAGCATTACTAAACTGTTTTGTTTTCCATCTATTTGCAGTGCCATTCTAGTTAATAAATGCAAAGCCTTTGTTTAAAGCAAAGTGAGAAAAAAAGGAATTTGTTTTTGTACTTGATGAAACCTTTTGAACAGAAATGGTGGAGGATCCCAGAGGGATTTAGTGTTTGTTTGTTATTGTTGTTAGTTTGTGATTTTATTTGTTTGTGTTTTTATTTATTTTCTATTTATTTATCTTGGCCTCTATGCTTGGGTTGAGGGATGCCTGTAGAGAGCTTGGGAGATGCAGGAAGATTAGACGAGCTGTCCCTCTCCCTTTCCCAGGACCTCTGCATGTTACCAGAATGATGATGCATTGAGAGGAGTCATGGTGTATCACATGGGCTGGTCAGGCAGCAATTGAGATTCCTCTGGTACCATTACAGCTTGGATTCTCTAGTACATCATGGAATACTTGTTTGGAAAGGACTTAAGGATCATCTGGTCCAAACTTTCATTGCAAAAGCATGGTCAAGACAAGATGACCCAGCATCCTGTCCATCTGAATCTTAAAAGTGTCCAAAACCAGGAAAATCACAATTCCACCTTGGCCTTATGGTCTTCAGCTGTTAGGCTAAGCTACCCGTTCAGAGGTTCAGCATGGCAGAAATGGGTGGAAATTATGCCATTTCCAGAGTAAGTCTGAGTCACTCAAACCCCCTGCTACCTCACTGAGAGACTGATAAAAGGCTTTCTGCTAAGTTGTCTTGGGTTCATCAGCTGGAACCCTGCATTAAGATGTATTTCTGAGTTGTGCTGTTGGGTCCAGCTGTCTCCAGAACACAGAACTGGGAATGCTTTTTTTTTTTTTTTAGCTAGAAATGGCCTTTAATTGAATTTTTATTCAGTGTAAATCAGTCTTGCAGAAAAAACTAGCTTTGGCACACTAATTTGCAGTGATTTTTCATCACAAAATATATTTCTTTCGTATGATTTTCAAACTTGCAATTGGTGTTTCTTATTCTTACTCTTAAAGGGACATGGTGGTTGTTTTATTTGTGCAATGGAATACTAAGATTATAATGGAAAAGTGTAGGATTCTTCCTTTGCTGTGCTCTGGCTTGCTTCCTGACATGGAAGTCTCTAAACCTAATAAGTATGTACAGAAAGGTGCTGCTATGGAAGATTCAATTTGTTGAAAAGCATAGCCATTGATTTGTCACTCTTTTCTTCTGCTGTAGTCTCATCCATTGTATTAATGCAAATTAAATCACTGTCTTGTGAAACAATACCTTTTATACAAGTGTATGGCATTTTTATTTCAGGAAAAGTGTAGATTTACTTTAGACATTCAACTTCCACTCTTTTTTTTTTGTTGCTTTGTTTAGTTTTTTTTGTAGTACTAACTAGTTTAGCCCATAACAAATACTTTTCAGACTAATTTTTTAAAAACCTGAATAGTTATAGTTGCTTAAGTGCTAGGCAATATGAAATTTCAGTCCATGGGAGCACTTTTACCAGTGTTGGCAGTGGTTGGTCCATGTCTCCAGGGAAGATGTCAGTATATGAGCTTGTGGATGTGCTGGGCATTGCTTAAAAGAGACTTGTTTCTATATAAAAGTCCAAATTTTCAAACACTTTCTTTTCAGAAAGTACCCTTCACCCTATTTAATGACTGCCAGGCTCTGAGTCTCTTTCCTTTTGGCTGATTCCAAAGTTTCCATGACACCGGATTATGGTGCCATAAGAAGTCCACCTTACAGATTCAATTACAGCCCAAGAGAAGAAAGGTGAATGAGATGGAAACTTGCAGCCACAGAGAAAAAAGCTTCTGTGTTTAAAGAGACTCCAGCATAATATACTTAGGAAATGAGGGGTTTTACCTTAAACACTTTGAAAAAATGGAACAGCAGTTGCCTGAAAATGAAATGAGGCTGCTGTGTATTCTCTTGTGTGTGTCATTTTTATAAAGCATCTCTTTTTCAGAAGCTGGTTAGAACTGCAATGATAATTTGCATGTCAAGCAAACTGTCTTAATTTCCTTGTTCTTGCTTCCCTCCTAGGATGTCACCGCCTGGTATGTGTTCTAACAAACATGTTTGTCAATGAAGAAATCACAGCAAATGTTCAAGTTAATGACAGTGTTAGCTGTTAGTTTGGCATCCTGCTCTGACTTCACTGGCAGATCTGTCTGTAATGATAGCCAGCAACACACGTACTCAGAACACATAGACAGGCTCAAGGAATCTATGCAATATGTTATAGGCCAATATTCCTCCTCACAGTGAAATTAACTTTGATCTGTAGCTTAATCTTAGCAGGGACCCTATACCTGCCTGCACAACTGGTCTGAAATTCATACAAATCCAATTAATACATCTCTAATTTAAATCAACTTTGTAGCATTAGTCAGAATTTTGTGAAACCCTAAATGGATTGTATGTACCCATTGGGTTTTCTAGCTTATCACAAATACAAATGAGAAAGTTTTTCCTACCCCTTCCCCAAAGGGCAAAGAGTTTTTTGAACTGGGAGACATACAGATATTTCAGGAACTCCAGGTGTTAATGACTTTATAATTTCTGTTCAAAAACATCCTATCATACCAAGTATAAAAATATGAATGCAGGCTTACTTACAAACAGCATCACATTGGTAAGGAAATATTTTTATCAAGAACAGTTTTAGTTATTAACACAATGGAATTGATTAAATGAAGAAATAATGAAGCAAAAGGGAAAAAAAAAAGGAAATTCAAAAGGAAAGATTTATATGGGAGAGCTGTGCTCCCATTTCCAAAAAAACCTAGGTAAACTAGGTATTATCTTCTAATTTCAGGGTTCAGTGGAGTTAATAATCTGCTCACTGAAAGTTCTGCTCATTCCTGGATTTTCATGGTCAAGTAGCAAATATATAACTAAGGCCCTTTGATGTGAAGCAACATCAAAAAGCATTCTACACACTGATATTAATACCATCTCTCACTGATGACTCCAAAGTCTTGGTCATGTTCCATGCTGGACACTGTGCAAGAGCCTTTGTCCACCCTGGCTGCACTGCTGCATTCCTTCAGTATAAAGCTTCTTGCTGTATTGGAAGATGCTCCTTACAGATCATCTTTTGGTTTAATTAGATCAGTTGAAACAGTTGCAAATTTTGAGTGTTTGTCCTGACAAAGGCAGTTTTCTTCTATGTCACCATTGCTCAGATTTGAAAAAGTTAGCAAGGGTGACAGTACAGTCTTGGGCACATCTCCATCTCTACATGCTTCCAGTCTTAAACTTTTCTCTGTTATGGAAACATGGTGTTTCTGGAGCATGAGCCTTGTATCAACAAGGTCAGGCTTTTCCAAATGATATATGTGAGTTGTATGGCTTAGCCCTATTCCCAGTGAGATTTTTCATCAAACTGCTGTAAAACAACCAAATTAATTATAGTTGAAAAGGATAGATCTCATCTATAAAAGTAAGTATTGGATGCAAAACAAAGAGACATTTTTTATTTATTTAAAATAGCAAGATACTATGTTTCTGAGGGTGATAATAAATATTTTACTGCACAGACTTCAGGTAAAATTGAAATACTCTAATTAAAATTTACTGAGAACATGTTTATTGAAAATTCACCTTCCAGGAGAGTAGCAGTGCTTTTTATGTTTTTTTAATCTAATTTTTTTTATCCTAACTAATATTTATAAAAAAACCCCCAACCCGTCCTGCAGTGAGTCACCACTTTTTCTTCAAACTTCCTTTCAAAATCTTAGCTTTCTACTCATCTATTTTGGTGCAGAGGTACCTCAGAGATTACAGTGACTTGCAGATGGATGTTTTATAGTGTGTTGTAAACATTTTTTTCCTAAACATCCTTTTGCTTTACAGCATGTGTCAACTGAACTGAATGAATTTCTCAGTGTCTTGCTGGGATCAACCATTGAGAGTGAAGGCTCTTCCTCAGTCTTCAAAGATGCTTGTGCATTGAGCATTGTTGCTGCATTTCTGTCTTTCACAGATGGATTGCTAGGAAATGTGTGAAACTGCCTTGGGCCCCAAGAAAGCAGGGGCATCATGCCAGGACATTAAAAGACTATTTTCAACAAATGCAGCTGCAACGTGCCTTGCTCCACACTGAGATCCACTCTCCTACCCCAGCTGGATTGCCACTCCTTTATTTAAGAAAGAGGGCATGTTTCAAGTACAAGCAAGTTGGGGAATTACAGTAAAAATGCAAAATGCAATCTCCTTTAAAGCATATGCAGAGCCTTTGCTCGGCACTGACATGTGAGATGAGCCATGAAAGTGTTTAGAACTGAGCATCTTTCGTCAGAACTCCCCCTGTTTGTGCAGAAGGCAAAGAGCACTACACAAATACCAAAATTATACACTGACTGGATGTTAATTTCTTTTAACCCCTATTTTTAACCCATTTGTTTCTTTTCTCAATGTCATCCAATGACAGGACAAGAGGCAATGGGAGTAAGTTGGAGCACAAGAGGTTTAGGGGAAACGCAAGGAAAAACTTTTTCACAGTAAGGGTGACAGAGCTGGAAGGGGCTGCCCAGGGAGGTTATGGAGTCTTCTTCTCTGGAGACATTCAAGACCTTCCTGGATCTGTTCCTGGGTGACTTAGTCTAGGTGATCCTGCTCTGGCAGGGCAGTTGGACTAGATGGTCTTATAGGTCCCTTTCAACCCCTAACATTCTGTGATTCTGTGATTGTTTCACTAGAGTGAGTGGCCCCAAAACAATTTGAGAAGAGAAATTAGGAGAAGGAGAGAAGATAAGCCAGCTCAGCACCAAGCTGTAAAGAAAAGATAGGAATTACTATGACATCTCAATGCCCAGCAGACCTGAAGCACCTCACTAGCAGAAGAAAGATGTTCAAAGTTGGCTGTACAGTAGAAGTGTGGGAGGCTGCAAAATCAGCTGTAAGAAGTGTACCTGTCCCTGGAGAAAAGCAGAACTGGGGCATAAAAGAAATCTTGCAAAATTGTAGCTAAATAACAACATTACAAATACTACTTGAGCTTTTCAGGAATTCTTAAGAAAACAAACAAGGATATATCCGATGCCAGTGGAAAGGATAAAAATGCAATCTATATCAGTGTAAATTATATTGAAGCATGTCCAGGGCATAATTTTTCTGCCTTACAGTATCATCATCACTGAATTATCTGCATACTGCAATTCATATAATCATTCTGCATCTGGAATGCAAAAAAGCTGAGGCTACCAAACTGGAAATAGACAGTATTCCCTCCATCTAGGTTAATATTTACAGTTCTAGACACTTAATCTCAAAGAAACATAGCTGAAATGGAAGGGACATAGGAAAGTAAAAAACAAACAAGAAGAGCATAGGGAAAACTTCCCTGTTAAGAAAGCTGGATTGTAGAGGAAATAAAATAATATGGAGAATAGACTGGCAAATCCTGTTTCATATTACAAGAACAAGAGAGGGAGCCAATGGAACTGAAAATCAGTAATCAGAAAACTAATTAAATCATCATGCTTTGTCTTTACACAATGCATAATTAATCTATGTCACAGATGTTCTAGAGTCAAGAGAGATTAGATGATTGTATACATAATATGAACATCTGCAGCTATGTGATATAGAATGAAAGCCCTCATGTTGTATGATATCACCAAGGTACTCAACTGATAGAGTTCTGGATCAAACTTTTCTTACCTACAGGTTATTTTCTATCTGCTTTGCACCAGATTTATGGTATCTTTAAAGCAGCTGGCAGACAGCTGTCACCATGACTTCCTGGTGTTCTGAACTATTTGGCCTTTGCTGACCTATGTCATTTATTCCACTTTAAGAAAAATATGTATATAAATATCAACCTCACAAAATTAAAAATATCTTCTGAAAGAGAAATGAACATGACATTTCTTCATGTGACTTAAAGATTGCATCTAAAGACTTTGATTAATATATATATATAAATTCTGCATATATTATGCAGAATTAATCATATGGATGCAGATCTCTTCCCTCAGAAAGATGGTTGCTTTTAAGCAGCTTTTCCCTTTGAAAACCCTGAATTCTGGGTGCAACAAAATCATTAGTTTGTATTTTAAAAGAATTATAATGAACACTAAAGAGTGACCCCCACTTCCCACATACAAACTTTCTAGCAATAAAGAGCCTTTTCAGACTGTATAATCCTATTTACTGTTCTTAATTGGAGAACTGTGTTTGTCAAAAAGTACAGAAGTCTTCAGTTGTTTGGAAGTGAGTCTGGCTCATCAGCTCCAAAGGGAAGAAAAGAACTATTTATTTTAACCATTAAGCCTAAATGCAAACTGCACAATAAATCTGTCTATCCAAATACTGACCTATTTCATGTAACGTCAGGAAGAGGCTAGCCTTGCTGTATAAGGCTATTGTTGCTAATAAAAAAAAAGCAAAGCCTATTATGGAGCCCTGGAACCAGCTTCTAGGATGTGAATAATTGCCAATCCCACCATCTTCCTCAGCTCCTCCACAACCAGCAGCCTACAGAGAGGCTGAAAATTAACCTCAAAGACCCAGCTCCATCTAGTGTTTGGGAAACAAATCACTCCTCAAAACAGGCAAAGCTAGCTCATACAATGAATATATTGATCTGGCCATGTTCAGCTTTTTAAGACATCTGCATCTCCACTGGAAAATTTGCCAGGATCAGCAATAGAAACCCACCATTCCACATTCAAAGAGTTGGTCAGAAGGAAATGCTTTTGAAGCTCCTCAGAAATGCATCAAGATGATGTCTCCAAGAAGAAAAATGCCTTTGGATTTCTACACAACAGCCAAAAGCTGCAGCCCAGTCTTATCTGCCTTTAATTTCCCAAAGGCCAGTCTGTAGAAAGCAGAACCCCAAGAAATCAAAAGATAAAAGGTTGACTTTGGGCCTGTTTAAGCTCAAAGATCTCCTTTCTGAAACTTCTGGTAGTTTCCCTCTTCCCACTTTCTCTGGCTCACAGGTGATTTTGTCTTTGACAGCCGATAACCCAGCTCCCAGAAAATGTGCTCAGCTGCCAGTCACATTTATCTTCTTTGATATGTTTCAGCTGCTCTGGCAGGGGGCTGGACTAGATGATCTTCTAGGTCCCTTCCAACCCCTAACATTCTGTGATTCTGTATTTCTTTAAGAATATATAACTTGGGAAAATAAAACCATGGCACATCCCTGTCAGCTCTACAGTCTGAGCATTTTGAGAAGTGCTTAGGTTGAGCAGCTTAAACAATACAATTTAGTTTTCAAGAATGACTCAATTGTATGGAGTTTCCAGCAAATACTTGTAAACTTTAATTAAAAGTCTGCATTGAAAGCCCACTAGTGTTGTGGGGTTTTATTGTTTGTTTTTGTTTTTCTGGTCAGTTCAGAAATAAAGTTTCTTGCTTTTTTTCTCTCCTTAATATTTTGGTATGGCTTGACTGACAATGCATTTCTGCCAGTTTCCTGGGAGATCCATGGTTTGGTCTAGCAGAAGCAGGACTAGTCCTGCTCTGGCTCTGCAGTTCTGCTAGACATAAAGCTAGACACCTTCTGGATCAGCTGCAGATGCTTCCATCAGACCTTACCTTCATACTGCAATGGGGTTACTTCACTGAGTGCAGAGATGGCTCTTTTCTTGAGAAATAACAATAGTTGCAGCTCCACAACAGCAGTTGTGTACTCTTTGCTTTAGGGTATCTGATTTGCATAATAACTAGAGAGATGATTATTGTGTTAAAAAATGGGCTGTATGCAAATCCCTATACTGTGGGAGGCTGGCAGCTTTCGTAACCAATTACAGAGGAAGGATTTTTGAGTAACTGCTGCACATGTATTTTTTTTAGGGTTACATTGCCAGTGAGTTATTTTAAGGTGGCACAGCTACAGACCATCAACTCTACAGACTTCTGCTGTTTCTCAGGCTCCATTCCTGGCCCTAGTCCTCAACTTTTTTAGAAAAGGCCAAGGAAGCCCAGGTTGCTGCTCAAGGCACAGCTGACTCACCCACAAGGTGAGTCAAGGTGTCTTCTTGCTTCATGAAGGAGACTGTCAGCTCCAATTCCCAAACTCCAAGGGTAATTGCAGCACTATTAATGTCTAAGTCTTTTGCTGCAGCAATGTATTGCTGAGGTCTCCTGCAGCATGACTGGATCTGCAGCACTTCTTCCTTTACCCCGCACCATCCCCCATTGCCTCCTTCTCTATAGTCTCCTTTAATCAGCCCTCAGCTAATCTAATCCATGCCTAAATAAATGCAAGGTAGTATAAGATGTTTAAGTTTACTGGATGGCCCATGTCTTCACTTTCCATCTTCCTTCAAACTCTGACAGATAAATCATAATTCTCCTCATGGTGATCCATCAAACATTTTTAGTTCTTTAGTAGTCCTTTTTTTGCGGATTTTCTGAGTTAATGTTTTGCCTCTAAAAAGTGAAAATCAAAAGGGATTACACTTTAGAAACATAATTTCATACTCCTTTTCTGTTTCTGTCTAGAATAAGGTCGAAGACAATTACTTAGTCTGGTGAGGCCGTAGCATGGGACATTTCAGAAAGAATTTTTTTTTTTGGCAGGGAGTACAGAATGAATTGCAGATATTGGCAGAAAGACTTGCATTTAGCTCTAAACTGGCCTGCCATCAGTTTAAGAAATGCATAACTGAGGGACAGTCAGCATTACTAAGCTTTTCTAACTAGTATATCTTTCTGCAGAGATAAACATCAATATATTCCTTTATCTAGAAAGCTACTGTAGGTATCATGAGACCTATTGACTCATGATCATCAGTAAAGTCACAAACCCACAGTCACATTTATCTTCTGTAAAACATTTCACCATCTGTGCTATCAAAATATAGCAGGAGTCAAAAGAAAATAAGTAAAACTTTTTCATAATAGAAAATGTTTTGTGGTAACTACAGTTCAGTGAAAACCAGATTGAAAAACAGGTCACACATCCTTAGGTTGTTGGGAATTACCTTGCTCATATGGAAGATGTCAGAGTATCATTTTAATATGGAATATAATCATTATTGAGAAGAAGTTTTCTTGAGGATAAGTTTCTGCAAATTTGTAAATGATGGTTAAAAATGAAATGAAGGAATACATCTGAACCTTTGATGAGAATATACCCATAAGAGTTTCACCTTTCTCTGTCCTCACATTGCAATTTTCTCATTTTTACACTTCACAGTTTTGACTAGCTAAGTCAGAGGCGTACTGAGAGGAAAGAGAAGTGGGTTTGTTGGTATTTTGCTCAGAACAGACCAGGAAGTATCAGAAATCTAGATAAAAAATAAATTCTGAATGTAAGAGATTTCCAGACAGATTTCTCAAGCTCAAAGTTTCAAATCAGTGTGGCTAACCTTAAGATAAGTATTTTAGCTTGTCGTAAAAGATAAGGTCTGTAACTTGTACCCATTAAGACTGAATGGAGAGTTTTGGTGTCTTTTGGACTGGGAGAATTACCACTGGAAAGACTCTTCATTGTATTGATCAGCATGAAGGGTATGCTTGTTCCTATTTTACTAACATTTCCCAAGATCCCTGCTTTTTCATAACAGAGTGTTGAGATAATTAATCATCTGAAATTCTTAAACAGAATATAATATTTTTCTGTTAATGAGAAGTGAGATATTACTATGGCTTCTCATGTGTCACAGGCTGCTGGCTTTTCTGCCTGTCCCTGTCAGCCCCCACTTCAGTCCTGGGGTGCCTATACAACCTTGAGCACAGATCTCAGAGTACAGTCACTTTAGCAACACATAAAAGAAAACTGAGGTGTTTCTAGGCACCCCGAGGGCATTAGTCACATTCCCAGGATCCTCCAGCCACATCCTGCAAATTCTGTCAGGATGTTTCTCCCAGGATGTTTCTCTAAGGAGAAAGAAGGGCAGTGTTCTGCTCTTCCCTCCTTGGCAGGAAGGCTCATATTTGGAGATGAGCAAAGCACCTCTGAGTCCTGGGAAGTAGAGTTTCAGCAGCATCTGAAGAGCACCTCCATAAAGAAAAGTTGAATTCATGTGAGAAGTAGGGGCAACCACTGGATGATATTTTACTTCTGACAGTTAAAAACTCTGACTGTAAGTCTGAAGACTTCCCCTGGGTGAGTAACAAACCAGCTGATGAACTTTTCTGCCAATCCAGTGAGAAGGATCAGTAGCTAATGCCAGAAGACAGGAAGACATTTTACCAGATTTCCTGAGTGCTGAGCCCTTGACTTTGCAGCATTGTAGCCTCCTTCTCCCAGCCTATTGTTCTCCTGGCTACTCTAGGAAATTATTGAAGCAGCAGGTGGTTGGAAAGTCATCAGCAATTGCTGTGATGACATTGTGCAGTAGCAAAAGCACTGGAGCTTCAGATACCCCAACTCCTAAGCTCAGTCAGAATGAAATTCTTCAGTGAAAATAGTGGGTATACTGAGTTTTCACATTGCCAGCAAGTCTACAAGTATATGGGTGAGTAAGAGATACTACTTGGCACAGTCCAGACTTTCTAACACAGGCTGAATTCTGTTAGAAAGGATGAATTGTACTGACCACAAGATGCTTGTCTACAAACAGTCCTTCCAACCTTTGCAGAGCTCCTGCAACCTCTTCTCTGATGCAGATGGCAAGGGGTCAGAATCAACACCTGTGCACCTGAGGAGCAGCAGAAGCTGTCCATTGTGGTTACTGCAGCATGTTCATTTTGTCTTGGTTCATTGTACCCACATCGAGATGCCAACACCATGAAATAACTCGAGGTTCAGAATGGCAGCAGAATGTGACTTTGGGAGGCTACAAGGAAATTGGAGGTGTCTGCTGGTTGACTAATGTGCTGATTATAATATCTGCCTGCTGAATTTTGCATAATATATGGGAGACAACTACAGAAAAGGAAGTCAATAGACCCTGATCAATCTGTATGCAAGCAGCTGGGTGATCTGTTGCTGCTGAACTTACAGAGATTTGGACAGGGGCACTGTGGTGTTAAGCTGGGCTTGTTCTCTACATGTATTTTCAGATCAGTGCTGGGAAACCAGAGTTAGATGAGTGAAATTAATGTTACATTTGGTTTAAATGTGAAGAAAAAAAAGAGAGGAACTAATTATATGTTGCTGGCTTGATCTGTGCTTTACAAATTTGCGTTTATGAATTTTTTTCTCATGATTAGCAATTTCTATTTGAAAGGGTGAGGAAGTACTTGGAAGAATGAATTACTGCTCACCACTACTGCCAAGTCTCATGTTTTAATTTCAAGTTTCATGATTTTTGATGCATTTCTTAGAACTTACATATTCAGAATAAAGATTCTATAACATTTCCAGCTTTAAAAAAAAGTAAGACATGAACCAATTTCACCTAGAATATCATATAAGATCTAAATGCAAACATATAGAATCCAAAATGTGTTATTTTAAACATGCTTCATGATTTTAGGTCACTCCAGTGGGATCTGGGAGTCCTGATTTTTAAGGCTTTAAGGAAATTCTGTACTTCATTCATATGAAAAATAATACATCAATTATACAGGAACTTTTTCAAAACCAGTTGTGATAGCCAAATAAAAATAATCATTTAATAATCAAAGTAAGGACCTGAGATGGTGAGAGAACATCAGCTCAAGAAGTACAGTTCTGTACTTGGGCTGGCAATGTAGGACCAATTGAAAAGTGAAGTTTTACTTTCCATTTAAGATTGGAAAATTCAGAATTCTGGAATTGTTCATTCTGAAAGAATTTCTCATATGATTTTCTTTTTTGTTGTGTTTTGTTTTGTTTTTTTTTTTGTTTCAAGATCTGTGTTCTTGCAAAAGTAAGAGAAGTTTATTCAGAGAAACATTTTTGATCTGAGCTCAGGTTCATCCTGTCAATGCATAATCAGGAATTAGGCTTTTATTTTCCTTGGATTAGATATTTCTTTTCTCTTTGCTACAGATCCAATTTGCCTACTCCAACCAAGTCTATTTGCCAGCGATTGCTACAGTGCATCAGCCATTACCATGTAACTGAAGAAATTAATGCAGATTAAAGAGCACATTGCCATAGGAATATTCCATTCAGTCCCAGAAAGACTAAATGTCTATAATAGAAGCAGCATCTTCACTCCAGTCCCAGTTTCTTGCATCTCCCTTTCCTATTTCATTAAAGGTAGAATAACATTTAGCTTGGAATATGCAAGAATGCTAGTGAGGCTTGCAAAAAATAACATGAAAGGAATGAATTAAAAGGAAGTAATAAAATGGGGGAGACTTTCTTGTTATCTGGGCTGAGCGTGTGAACACAGCATGGTGTGTTATAAGAGTCAAATGACTGTGTTGCCAGTTTCTCCACGGTGTGTCAGACTGAGGTCAAATCCTTGGTTTCTAACAGACAGTTTGTTCTAGATCGTAGTTGATTCTTCATGCAAACAAACTCAGATTTTTTTTTCCTTTTTGATCTTGAAGGTCAAATATAGCTATGGTAAGCTTTGCTTGCTCCTCTATGTGCTTAGTGTAAAAAGAGCATCTTCTGCTCCCATTCCCTTCCATATCTCTTTCAGCAAGCTCTTCCTTTAACCTTCTTTTTTATTTTTTTTTTCTGTACTGCACAAGCCCTCAAACTGTATGCAGTATAAGCATATGGTCTAACATGATCCTTGTTCCCAAGAGTTTGCACAGTAGGTAAAACACAATTATGATACAATAAATGCACTTGGAGAACAGTTACAAAAACACAAAATTGAAGTTCTCCTTCAGTGAGGAAGGACTAAGGTAAAAAGGATAGTATGTGGAGAGATTTGGGCCCTGAAATTCATCTGTCACTTTGTGCTGGCTGCCTTCTGAAGGCTCAGAAGAGACATCACTTACTCTTAACCAGGCTGTATTTTGCCATATGGTCAGGTAAGTCCCGGAGGCTACAGGTTTCAAGCTTTTCTTATGAAAACACATCTGTGATCTTTGAAATTTGGGACCTGAAAGAAAGGAAATATAGGTGGTATAAGAAAAAATATTATGAAATACTGTAAATGTAGAGGTTAGGACACATAAGGTTCATGATCACATGAGGAGAAAGATGCCTCCACTCAAACCAGGTGCAATGGCTTCTGCCCTGTTCACCAGCAGCCATCAAATTTGGGTTTTTATCTTGGAACAAAAAAGTAACTGAGCCTACAGTTATTTAAAGGTTTGTGGCATGAAAGCAGTAGGGAGATTAAAACAAACAGATTTTTAGTTTGTTAGCTTCTCACCTCCTTTTGAACCGCCTCTGTTAAGTTGTAAGGCCCTACATTTTCCTTTCTCTGAAGTGTCTTTTCAGCTTCCTTTTTTGTTGTGTGAAAGACTCAGGCCAGAAGGGGAAAACACACCAGATAATGGATATATAAATCACGCTATCTGATGCACAGATACAAAAAAGTTATCTTTTAATATCATTTCTCAGAATAACCTCAGTTTCTTGCAGCAGAGGAAGGTTTCTTAGAAGTCACAGGAGGTTCTGTGAGGGTAGACAGCAGAGCTATTTCTACTCCTGTCCATTTGCCATCTGAAGGACGAATGAGATGAAACGGTTTCCAAAGTTTTTCTCCTAATTTCTGAGCTCCAGCAGCAACCCTACAATGACAGACAAAGGAAAGAGAGATAATGTGGTTTGATATTCTTAATGAAGGGCTTATACAGCTGATGTAATAATAATAGTAATAAAAAAAAATATAACGAAACAAAGGAACAAAAAGGAATTAAATCTTCATGCTTGTCTCTTTGGGCACCATATTCCATGACCTTAGGCTGCCGCTTTTTTCAACCCTAGCATAACTTTACAGATGATACCTTACCTTGTTCAGTGTATAATTACCATGGCAACCACAAATACAATTTTTTTTTTAAGGAACTAGTTCATAACTGAGAATTTTCTTCCTTTTCGTCTTTAGTGCTTACATGTGCTGGAGTGTGCATTGTACTTTTGAGCCAGGGAATGAGAGATCACTGTTCCTACATGGAACTGTCTGTCACGTTTCTGCTGATGTTTTTCTCTGCAGTTTGCTTACATCAGGGTCTAATAGAAGCTGCTAAACTTAAAGGTCACTCTGTATAAAAAAATACAACAAAACAGATCAACCCTACTCTGATGATTCCATGGCCTAAATGCACAAAGAAATCAGTACATGGGAGGAAGAAAGCATCAGAGATGTTACTCAGAGCATATATGTGTATTTATGAAGAATATATTTTTTTAAAATCAATGAAATGTCAGAACATGCTATTTCTTGCTCTAAGGTGCATTTGACCCATATTTTGCAAAGTAGTTATAAGTGTGGGGTGTCTTTCCATTGGAGTGTCCACAGACAGAGACATCTTAAGTAAAACTGCTTTTCACAGGGTGGCAATGTTCAGTGTAGCTTGAATGTTTTTCTGGGTAAGAAACTGGAATAGCTCAGCATATCTCACCAGCTTTCTGATGCCTAACAGTGGTGAATGTATTTCTCTCACACCTGTTGCTACTGATAATATTGGCATGTTACTGAGCTGAGCAAAATTCACCTTGCTTGTTTGAAGCTGCACTTATAAGTTGTTGCCTGCGTGGATGTCAGTAATGTGAAAAAAAAAAAAAAAGAAAAATATAATATTCTAACTTAGGAATAGTGTTGAAAACTCTACTATAGATATAAGCCTACATTAAAACATTCCTACTGCTAATACAGTTTATTCTGACTGGTGAAATAATATGCTGACACAAAACCTCTTTATAGAACATCAGCTGACCCCAGCAAAGAAGATGTATTGCTCTTATAAAACAATATTAAACATTTTAGACTATACATAGAGTTTGGACTCTAAATGCAGAAAGACATCTTAACTCTGCTGAAATTAGGCAGGAAAATTGCTTAGCTTCTATCTGCAAAAAAGCTAAAGAAGGCATGCCAATGGCTGTTTCAACAACCAGAAAATACCATTAGAAGGGAGACTGCAGAACACATACCAGATTAAGAAAACTCATTAGGAGAACTTAAATCTTCTGACAACATATATTTTTTGAGTTTGTCATATTCTTGCAGTATCTGCATAGGTTTCTTTGCACTCTGTTAATGTCAACACTATGGACTGGATTTAATGGTTGGGAATATTATCACAGGTACCTGCATAACCCTAGTGTGGTCCTGTCATCTCCTCTACCTGTTTCCATTCTTGCCCTGGGACTGCAGAATCATTTTCCCTTCTCTGGCACTGCAAGTCATGCCTCCTTCAGGGATGGATTTCTGGCAAAACCCCCATACCCAAACTAGTGTAAACCAGTGAACAGGGTAAGAAGAGACAGTGCTTGCACCCATGTAATTTACCCCCAGCTAGATGAAGATTAGTGGGCTGAATGGAAATGCCACGTCTGCTGGTTTCTGAACGCAGACAAGCATTTCCTCAGACTACAGTCCTGCAGTCACTTCTGATTTGTCAGCCATTTCACCAAAATTGCCTGGAGACCTCAAGAGGAAATAAACTCAAAACTAAGCAGGAATGACTGAAAAAGAGAAATAAGAGTAATCATGCACTGTGGCTAGGAAATTCTGGCTGAAGTTATATCTGAGTTTATCTGATGACTCTCTGTTTTCAGTGTTCAAATGTAATTTAAATGGGGAAATTCAGGTACCTAAACATAATGTCTTCGAAGATGATGGCAGTTGCTGGAGTCATCTAAACGTGTTGGCAGCTTTAACACAGGATTTATGGCAGGATTTGTGCCCTGCTGGAGCAGCAGCTGCAGGCCAGACGGGCTTTCTCAGAGCTTCTGAAATGACATTAGACAGCTCTTCTTTATATTTAGGCACCTGAATCTCTCTAAATGTTCCTTTCTTGGAAATAAGTGGTTTAGAATCCATTCAGTGTTACTTCTAAGTTACAGGAACGATACAGTTGTGTAATCAAATACAGAACATAAAATGACTGAAAGAAGATGCCTCAGGCAGTCTTAACATGTCTTCTTGCAAGCATGAATCTTGACACACTCCTTAGATATCAGATAATTTTTCCTACAAAACCCACGTCACAATTCAGACTTCAAAAGGTAGATACTTATGCAAACCCTTCCATCTTTTAATTACTGTGTACCTTTCAGACTCTGCAGTGAATATGAAATTATTAATTTCCTCATGGAAAATTATTAATGAATACTAATGACTACAAATTGACACCGCCTTTTCCTAAAAAAACCCAAAACCAACAACAACAAAGCCTCAATTCCCAGTTTGCTGTGGTAACTGTGATATCATAATCTTTCAAGCGAAAACAAGGACAGGAGTGTGGAGAAAACACCTTGATGCTGCACCTTTTTGGTGTCCATATGGGTCTGGTTGAGAATACACTGGAGTTCATAGATGAACAGAAGGCTTGTTCAATTGCTATGTTTCACAGTTGTATGCTGCATGCTACCTCAACTTCATAAAGGTTTCAAAAGGTGTGCTGCCTCTCCTTATCCTAGAGAGGAGCACTAATTAAAGGCGATTACAAAGTTCAAGTCAGTAAATTAACATTTGCAGCACAGGCAAATAAGGAGCAAGAAGAAAAATAGTGAGGTATGAGAGATAGGGGGAGAATAAATGATTCAGGGGAGAGAAGGTGGGCAGGTAGAGGGGAGGACAGGAGATGGATGGCTGGGGGAACACAAACTTCCCATCTCTGCAGTCTGGACCTGTTAGAGGGTTCTGTGATGACAAACACTGTAATGGCACAGAAAAGGAGTTCTTAAAGTGCAGACCAGTACTCTGTTTTACTCCTGAATTGATCCTGGAATCTCTTTGTGATATTAAAATTAGTCCTAAAAGTCTAGCCTTAGGTCCAAAATGTGTCTTATGCTTAAAGGGCAGGGTGAGCCTCAGGGAAAGTGGAGATGGTGGCAGCACTGAAACAGGAGAGGAGGAAGCAGCAGTGGCCACTCCTGGAGAAACAGGAGATCATGTTCAGGATGAATGCTCCTACATTGTCCCTACTGCCACTGTCACAGGGCACTGAGATGTTCTGCAAGGCTCTGGGTGAAGCCCGAGATGTCATAAACATGAGATCCAGGGGTGACAGAGAAGGTTAGTATGCACAAGGCTCAAATCCTTTGTAGACTCAGCCCTCCAGGGCAACATTCAACTCTCTCAACTCTGTGCCTGTCCTTTTTGCCAGTAAACCAGAGTTTCCTTCACAATATGTCTTTACAGTATCTTCAATGAATTAAATGGGTTCTATGGGGTGAAAAAAGTGTTGTAGAGACCAAGCTATAAAGTATGTACGTAAAGGGAGTCAAATGCAGGCCATACAGGAAATCTTAATTTTCCCATTTCCTAATTTCCTCACCTAACTTATCTGTAATGTGGTATTTGAAAGGAAAAAAAAAAAAAAAATAAAAAAGAAAAAGCCATTTCCTATTTTCGCTCATAGAAATTCCTGCCAAACCACAGAAAAAAATAAATAAATTCCATGATGTGACTCAGTCTTGACTCTTACCAGTGAGGCTGGGATGATTTAGATCCATAACAAATCCTCTATAGTTTTTCAATTTTGACATTAAGATGAAATATTTTGTCTGCCATCTGCACACCTCTGAGTCATGAAAATGTTCAATTCCATGTTCAAGAGGGCAGTATGGCCAGAGGATGTCTGTATCTCCCTCTCTCCTCCATCTCCCTTAACATTTCCACACATGTATTGCACTGTCCCTGCCAGTGTCTGCCCCCTCCCTTGCTATTCCTAATTAAGTTGCTCTAATAATTTTTGTTGCATGTATGAGGAAAGATTTTAAGCCACATGTTGAGAAAAGACTATTAGTTAGATTCCTGTTTTCTTTGCAATGTTGTGCTGTTAGCTTGGTGAAAGTCACACAGTGTTTGCTCCAGAAACATATTTCCTGTGGTAAATTTATTATTGGATTAACAGGGGGCTAAATCCATATGGAGTCTGAAGCTTCCCAGTGCTCAGTGTTGTAATGACTGACCAAATTCCAGGCTTTTTCAAAGACTCAGAATAAGGGTCCAAACTGTTTCCACAGCCCATCATGCCCTTAGACTGTGATGGAAGCTCTGAAGTGGTCCTCGAGACCATCCAAAAAAAGGCCATCTTTTCTGCCTGACATTAGTCCACTGGGACATGGGAGGGCTGGAGGCTTTTCAGGGTGTCAGGGACTTTTACACCTCCTGTAATCATGCATTAGTGAGAAGCAGGAAGACAGATACCCTGCAGATTGATCCTGGGAAAGTTCATGCTGCTTCTTGCTTTTAAAAAATGACAGTGCTAGAGATATATTTGCTTGTGGCTTTTATCTGATTCCTTCTTATCATCTTGAAGATCAACTGAGCTCTTTAAAGCTACTCCACATGGCCTTTGGTACCTTCCTTGTGCTCTTCTGACTTAGCAATTGTTCACTTGGTTCGTGTATTTCAATGATTACTGGGGCCCTCCAGTGATACTGCCAAGAGGACCTAGAAGCTAAACGCCTCCCAGTGCTTGCCTCAGTGTTATAGTACATGTAGAATGATATCTGCAGCTGCAGGATGTGGCATGCACATCCCTGAGCAGTTGTGGGAACTGCATAAATTTCATCCTTGAGGTTAGGACCTGAGCCAGCTTCCTTGCTGGGGGTCGCACCCTCATCACAGGGCTGCACACCCCTCTGGGTCAAATTGCAGTCCTTTTGATGGGAAGAGGCCGAGAAAAGCCCTTTGCTTGTGGCTAGTGTGGGAGATGTGGATGCACATCTCTCATTCAAGGCAGGGTGGGGATTTGAAGCTAGTGCCTTAATGCCCCAGTGGTGCAGATAACATTATGTTCCTTGTTGTCACTTATGAATCACTTAAACTGGCCAAGACAAGGTAAGAGAGGCTCTGAAGAAACTCTTATTAGGACTTTGCTGTGAATTAGGGCTGGTTCTGGGCAGCTTCTAATAGTTTATACATGGCCACTAGGAAATGTGGCACTGGCAAAAATTGAATGTGGCTTTTCATATTCATTGACAGACTTCAAACCAGTAGATAAATACACAGTAAGATCCAGTGGTAGGAAATTGATGGTCAACTTGGTAAGTCTTTAAATGTGAAATTTTTAAAGGTGGAAGTGTTTAAGCACTAGAAAACCTTGTCAGAGGATCAGTGAAACCAACAAAAAGATTTCTGGTTTTAATTTTAACTGATGAGTTTCTAATTTCTGAAACAACAAGTTGTTCAAACAACTGACTTGAAAATGTCTGGTAGTTTGGTCTGACCATTTCCACAAGACACCAGACCAGATGATCACAACTGATCCTTGTTACACTACGGTTATTTGAGAAAGAGACACTAGATAATTTGATATGGGTTAGGGTAGATCTTCTTTGCACCTTAAATGCTGTTCTTTGAACTCAGAGACTTAAATATAAATATGTAATGTTGTGCTTGAAACTTCTTGGAAATTCCTCAGCACTTTCATTTGAATGCCCTTCCCTTAAGGCAGATGACCATCACCCACCATCAATTGCACAGGAAGTCATAAAATCATAGAATGTTAGAGGTTGGAAGGGACCTCTAAAGATCACAGACTCCAACCTCCTTGCTAAAAGCAGGATTACCTAGGGCATGTTGCACAGGAATGCATCAGACAGTTTTGAAAGTCTCCAGAGAAGGAGACCCCACAACCTCTCTGGGCAGCCTGTTTCAGGGCTCTGTCACCCTCACAGTAAAGAAGCTCCTCCTCATGTTGAGGTGGAACCTTCTATGCACCAGTTTACTCATAAATTCCATTCAGTTCTTGTGAGTCAAAGCCCATCTCAATTAATAACAATAGACAGTAGGTCTATTAGTAGATAATCTATTATATTCTATATAAGATATCTATTAGTAGATAGTAGGACTGCTGGGTTTGTTTCTCCTCTAGAATGGAGGCTGCAAAACTTGGAGATCCTCTGTGCTGGGTTTCCATACTGGAACAGTCATGACATACATGTGGGAATACATACTAGACA
>JAOEGS010007237.1:89450-122586 GCA_025447755.1 Corythornis vintsioides
CAAAACTTGGAGATCCTCTGTGCTGGGTTTCCATACTGGAACAGTCATGACATACATGTGGGAATACATACTAGACAGAGCACTGCTGGAGAAAGAGGTGTTTCAGAGGAGGGGTGAGGAAGGCTAGGGAAAACAAGGTAGAAAAGGAACCTGTTTCTTCAGGGCTTGCAGGAGCTCCTTCCTGCTTGGTTACATACCAGCAAAAGCCTGGAGAGGAGGTGTGAGGTGTCACTCTTTCCTTCTTTCTCAGTTTATAGCCTATGTTACTCTTCCAAATCCCCTCCCTGATCCTAGGAGCTGTGGACTATATACGGTGCTTAGGAAACTGAGTTTTTCTG
This sequence comes from Corythornis vintsioides, assembly GCA_025447755.1. Lineage (NCBI taxonomy): Eukaryota > Metazoa > Chordata > Aves > Coraciiformes > Alcedinidae > Corythornis > Corythornis vintsioides. Next base: position 89,789 of record JAOEGS010007237.1, read on the forward strand.
CTTGAGCATTTATATTTGACTTTAAGAATCCCCCAGTTTAAATGTGCAGCCTTTGCTTAAATCTGTGTGCCCTCCTTGCTTGCATGTTGTGGAAGAGGGACCATCAGGGATCCAGGGCAGGTCGTGTGGCTCATGAGCTGGGTCTGCTGTGAGATAGGAAGGCCACTCTCACTCCCCAAATGTCTTTAGTCTTTGTATGTGGGATGGGTGTGCAGGGCATGGCCAAGGCATTTTGGTAAGCTAATTCTTTATACATACTTTCCTGCTACAGTTGCCTTCCTTGCCTGTATCTCTTTTTCTCATGCAGCTGGAGAACCTTTTGCTGTGTCTTTTACTATCCTTCACAGGTCTGACTCAGCTTGACTTTTGGCAATACTCTTTTATTGAACACAGATTTATTTGCTGATCAAATGCTTCTGCAATACTTCTGAGCTCTCTGCTGCTCTTAATATGACTTCTGAGATGCTGACTCAGTCTGCTTAGTCTGGAGCCCTTCCTGAAAAAACTTTCTTTTGCTTGGAATGAAAGTTGAAGTCACTATGGTACCTTTGGCTTTAATGCATTTCTTTCTATTAATGTATTTTATTTCTTCAGCTGTTAGAATTAATTACACAAAAGTATCATTGAAATATGTAAAAACTTAAATCTACCACTGAATTTAAGATGAATTGTGTTATAATCAGGAATAATTTTATGAGAGAATATAGAAGCTACTCTATTTTCTGTCGTCTTCTCTACTATCCATATACCTTTCCTGAGCAAAACATGAGGGTATCCCTGGACCCCTCTCCCTCCCTTCCTTGCCCTATCATGAGTGGTCCAGGCTCCCCCGTATTTCACTCCCCAGGGAATGGGGAATTTCTCTTTGCTTTTCTCAGAAAATCCTGCCCATACAACTAACCTGGTGAAAACCTGTTGTCCTTCCCTCTGGCTGTAAACTGGGGGCATTTGCTCTCTCATCTGTGAAATCACGTCTCTCCATAACATGTTTCCCAGTTTCATGGGCCAGCTGCAACCCATATTTGCATGCTGACCTGAACCTGCTGGTTTTGGAGCATGAAGCTACAGGAACCACCTTGTTCCTCCTCACAGGTTTGAGACCCAAACATACACTTACCCAGGCTTTTTCTGCTTATTTCCTGCAGTCCCCTACAGCAAGGCACGGCTCTTCCTACCCGAGGCAGGACTGGATTCGGGGCTGGGGAGCATGGGGGATGAACGTTCCCATAACAATGCCATGGAGGGCAGCCCTTTTTAGCTTATTTCCTGATGCATCTACTAAGTCTCGACAGAAGATTGTGATTCTGAGGATGATGTCTCATCATTAGCAAATTAGATACTGTAATCTGCTTCTAAATGAATCTTCTTAGGGGGCATTACTCAGGGTCAGATTAAAATTAAGTAAGGGAAAGACTGATTAAAATGTAAGGTGAGCTTCCGTTCTTTGCTTCTGGTGGGTGAGACACAAAACCCTTGAAAGGGCAGAGGTATTTTTAAACCACATTTTTGTGGCCTGCCCTGGAACTGACTCTATATTATGATGCTTCACAGATTATGATGTTTATCTCTTCTCTCCTCTGTCAGTCTCAGGGTCTTTAGGAGACCAGGTCTGCCCAAGACCATGTCTAGAGAGGAAAATAATTTCACAGTTAAAAGGAAACAGTCACTGTAGGCACTTGTCCTGGGGCTGCAATTAGCAGCAAGAGACCTTCCAGAACTTTTCTAGCCACCCTAGCATTTTTTTGCAGGGTTGTGAGAACCTGGGCTAGCAAAAGTGTTTGGCTACGCTGGTGGTGTTTCCTTTAAAAGACAGGATCCTGAGTGAGATGCTAAAGGAGGAAAAAAGAAATTACAGAAGGTCATGGCATAGTTGTCCATTTGTTGTCTTGCTCTGATTTCTGGGAAGGTGATAACCCAAAGCAGCAAACAAGAGGCTGTGAGAGGCCAGTTGCATTTTAGCAGGGACTCAGCTTATCTGGGGGTGTCTCATGGCCGCTTTTGTGCTCCCTGACCTAGATCAACCTTTATTTACCTTTTGTAATCTCAGATTAATTCTGACCAGATGATTGCGATCCCATGCTGATGCCATAAGGTAACAGGGAGCATAGTAAATGGGCCAATAAAAAAAAAATTGCTTTTAATTTTGACTGAAATAAGTGACTTAGTGTATTTCAAAGCTTTGTTATGGCAGATCAAAACTGTCCTGTTAATTAACTGCCATGTTAATTAATTAGACATGTGTGAGCTGATGCTTAGCTCCAGTCAAATAGCAGCATATTTATTTTTCTCATGCTTTACAAATGACATTAGCATTTCTTCTCTCATATCTACTGCCTTATTTCATGATAGAACGTGAAGCATGTTTATGACAAATTGGGTTTTAAACTATTTTGAGCTGCTTTTCTTTCATCTTCCTCCCTGTCCAGTGGCACCAGGCTTGTGGGCTTCTGATCCCTGCCTCTATCCATCCCACATGGTCCCAGTGACACCAGAATGGCCACACTATGTGTGCTGAAGGAGAGCTTCCCCACATGCCTGAATCCTTAAGCAAAGCTGATTACTCCAAGGCATTGATTCTCACCTTGCATTTTGGCTTTCCTTTCTTCTATTCCATCCAGTAAAGGTCCTTGTAGACTTGGTAACTGTAGGGTGCATTGCCTTTCCTTACCAGTGACCAGACTGAGCAGGGCTCTCCCAGCCAATTACTCTTCCCTTATTTAGAGCTCTCCTAATCTAATTAGATCTCTTCTGAACATACTAACAACAATGGCCACACATCAAGAACTATTATTTGATGCACACAACAAAGCCCATTTGGTGATTTTTCTTTTCAGGGCTTCTAACAGCTCCACATTTGATAGGTAATATATTAGGTTTTCATGCCAGTGAAGCATGATCCAATTCCTACTGGAGTCCATAAAAGGGCTTCTACTGACATTTGGCTGGGGTTCAAGACCTACGTCTTTATCTGAAAGCTTTGCTGTCTGCCAGTTATTTTGAGCCTAATGGATAAATTAAGGGACACCTGTGAGAAGCATACTAGTGAAACCAGGCAGGTATATTGATAATCTATCTTCAGACTTTTTATCTGAATATTTGACACAACAGATTTTAGCCTTTTCTCTGAAATGTCTGAAAAACTGTTTTAAAATCTGGCTAATTTTCTGGACATTGTGACAACATTATTACTAATTTCCAGGCTAGAGGATAATGTTAAAAAAAGCCCATTTTGTATACTGTTTTAATTATACTTTTTTTTGTAAGATATGAAAGAAGGCAATTGGAGAAAACATGCATAATGCTTTCATGATCAGATAGCAAAAAATGGTCCAGGAAGAATTAATCAACTCTGATAAATGACTGGAAGATGTTATGGTTTGTTTTACCTCTGAATTTCACTGGTATGAAGTAAGAATAACTGTACAAATGTCAGCAGGTTAAATTAGTGAGATTGGTAGAAGAATTAATGCCTCAAGAATGTTTCTAAGTTTCAATATCCTACTGCATTTCAGCAGTGCTTTGGGATGGAGTGAGAGAAAATGTGCTGTACAAATGTAAATGTGTCTTACTATTAAGTGTCTGCTAATTTTATTCAGAGAAATAACCCTTGCTGCTCTGAGTTCAACAGTGATTTGCATAATCTCAGGTAAGTGAATAAGAAATGTCTTTTAAGAAGGAGGCTAAGCCCTAAAGAATTTAAAACTGGAAAGGACATTAAAGTACTCAAACTCATCTGAATTGCCAGGTGCTTTTCTTGATATTTCATCTTTCTGGGGGGGGGGCATCTTACTCCAGCTGGGTGAAAGGAATGGAGGAGGGGGGAAGATAAGAAAAGAAAAAACAAACCAAACCAAACCCAAGTATGATATTTGAAGAAGTGGCATAAATTAAAATTGAAGAACTGTGAAGTGAAAAAAACATCTCTGAGAACAAGCAATGCTCACTGAATGTTTTAACATGTCACAGGGAAATTACATTCATGGTATCATGAGTAGGTGGAGATTTTTTTTCAGGCCAAAAAAACCCCTCCTTGAGCTCTGTGTAATCATTTTTTGGTTTTTTTTTGTTTTGTTTTGTCATGTTTTCTCTTTTCTTTCTTTTTTTTTTTTTGTTTGTTTGTTGGTTTGTGTTTTTGTTTTTTTAAGGCATGAATACCCCTTGGCCATCCTACCAGGTTCTGCCTCCTTCTCTTAGATGTGCTTACTAGCAGCAAGCACAAACATGTGAGTGTCAGAAAACTGAAGGGAAAACTTGAAATCAAGAACGGTATTCACCTTGATTTCACTGAAGTCAGGATTTAATCCAGAGAGTAAGATTACTGAACACAGCACAACCCTTTGTGTACCCTGGGTGTTCCTGACATCAACTAGTTGCTTTAGATTGGTTCCTGAAAATTTTACAGTTGAACTTTTCCTTTTTGCCCACATTCTTTGAAAAGGAAAATGCAGGATACTCTAGGAAGCTGTTTACTGTCACTAAGCCACAACAAGCCATATTTTAAAATGTAGGCACCTTAATTCCTTGCTCCAACTGGAAATATGTCCTAAGGCATGTGAAGGTGTGCTGACACTCAATCTGCCATTGTAGAAGTATGGGACTTTAAGGGATAAAGTTATCACTAGGCTAAAAATTAGGAAGAGGTTCTTGACTGTAAGAAACCGTCAGCAAGGAGGTTGCTTGTACATCTATCTCTAAATCCTTCTGCCTCATGTTCAGAAAGACTGGCCAAGTATGTCATCTATATTGACAGTGCTTGCATTGTTTAAAACCCCCCTGCATTCAGAGGCTGCATGCTATCCCTGTTAAAATCCCAAGACAGTGCCCCTGGAACTGCAAGTGATAGATACTTGGTAGTTCAAATATGTTTGAGAAGATTTCCTGTTATCATCCTCCCTTGTTCCTGCTACCATGTTCTTACAACACAAGAGGTGTGGGCTCTTAAAAAATAAGGAAACCGTTATTATACTTTGGAAAATGTCCAACATGGCCTCTAGGAATGTTTATTTAAAGTGTGCCTCAGGTGTCTTGTCCAACCCTAGTGTACTCATGGGAAAGTACCGATGCAAAACCAAGTAGGTAGCTTGTAGTTAACAGCATACATTGTGAAGGTTGCAAAATGATGATGAAGGTAAGCTTAAGTTTCTTCACCATAAATCACAGTAAATGATAACCTAAGTAGGCCACAGTCATGGTTCAAAGTGCAAATCTCAAAGGAATAGCAGCTATCTGTTTGTTATAATGTCTTATTTGCCCAGCCATTATAAAGACAGTGATGAAAATGGAAATGATGACATCTTCCAACTGAAACAATGCCGAACACAAATTTGAGGGAAAATAATGAGCTTGATGGGAAAGCCATTCTGAAAGGAGCTTAGAGATGGAAAGGCCAATCTATGAGGTCAAAGTACCTTCTAGACTTTATGTGATTAGATGTAGATGACTATGTGAAAACTATGTGAAAATGAATATGCTTAACATCAGCTGTACCTGAGCTGGATGTTAAATATATTCATTGATATATTTTTAATTTAATCTTCAAGTAGATATATACAGTGTTTTTGATTAATTGTTCCCTAAAGATTCCCATTTTTCCATATTAATTCTCAGGGGTTCCTGGTTCTCAGGTTCTCAGGTTAAAGAAGTGATTTCCATAGCTTGACTACTGCATGGACAAGTACTGCGCTGGAGACACAGAAACATATTCCTCTGTTGTGGTGTCAGTGCAAATCTACCATAAAACTTCCAGGAAAAGATCAAGTTACTTTCCCACAACAGAAATCACAGAAATACTAATGCTATTCAGCAGATCACAGTCAACTGCAACTGACATTGCAGTCCAAAAATGCAGAGACCGCAGGTATTGCAACTGCTTGGGATTTGCAGTGCCCCTCTGTACAAGAATTAGTTAATACTAATGATAAACTACATATGTCTGGCCAAAACCAATGTCATTGAGGGATAACAGAAAAGGTAACTCACACCAAGAGAAACCCACACTGAGAAATACTGGCTATAACTGAACAAGAATCCAAATGGTACACTTATATGCTTTTGTCACAAGGAAAATGAAGCTGCTGCTGTGATTAAAGCAAAGCTTAAGAGAAAACAAAATATGTGTACTTTTTCCTCTCCTGCATTTCTTACAGATGTAGCAGGTAATGATATTTTTCTCTGAACAAGAATGTTTCCTTTCCTTTCTCCCTTGTTTTTTGTTGCCCCTTGATTTCCACCATATTTCAGGGTATTTTTCTTCAAAACACATTGTTACTAGAGAAGTGCCACTCGAATCTCTAAGTGTAGCAAGGGAAGTGGCTTTATCTTCAACAGGTGGCATGGCACCACCTGAAAGCAAGGCTATAGATTAGTAGGGAGATGCTGCCTTCACAAGAACAGAATTGCAAGGGACTCTTGACATGACAGCTTTACTTCAGAGAAGAAGTGGCAAGCAAACAGCTCTTCTATCAGCTGAACAGCACTTGGTTGTCAGAGGTGGACCAGCAGCAGAAGTAGGTGCTTGCAGGCAGTGTGTATGGTGCCAAATCTAACCACAAAAAAAAAAAAAAAAAAAAAAAAGTCCACATACAGAGAGAAAAATAATTACTATAAGGAAAAAGAAGATGTGTTGAGAGTTGCCTTTGAGTTGCCTTTAGCAGTAAAGCTGTGACATACATTTTTTACTAACGTAGTGCTATGTTGCACAGGACAAACATTGCCTTTTCTCAGGTGCTGGGGAGGTGTGAGAAGCCAAACTGACTCCAGCAGCCTTAATTCCAGGAGGAGGGGTCCATACTCACATGTCCAAAGACAGGACTGAGGTCCTACCATGTGGATTTCTCTGACTGCTCTGTCAGCCCTAGAAGATGAGAACAGCCTCATTTTCTATGCTGTACATAGGGATAAATCAACCTTAAAACCAAGGGTTCACAAATAGTCAAGTAAAAAAAGACAAACAAACACTGTTCTTCTAGTAGTTATAAAAACTCTGGGTTCCTGCTATTTTTATCCTCCTTTTTTTCTGCTCTTCGTGGCTTACCATGTATACAGGGCCCATGTTTGAGCTTTTATCTATAGCTATTTGGACTGGAACTTTCCTTTTTTAAATGAATGCTGAGATTCTCATAAGAGCTAGGGAAAACATCAAATATAATGAGAAATGTGAAAAACCTCTTAAGTTGGTAGTGCTGTACAGAGAGACAGCTCTTGCCTTGAAGAGCTGCAGCCTAAACACAAGACAAAGAGTAGTAGAAAGTACAGTACCACAATTTTATAGGTAAAGCAAGATTAAGAAAAAATTGTCAAAGGTGAAACAGAGCACAAATCTGCCATGAATGTTCAGTTATAGTGCTTCATTTATTCTTTACTATAGAGTCTTAATTGTCAGAGGGAAAATAAAATATTTCACACATTGCCAGAGGATTATGTTTTCCTTCCCAAAACAGGCAGATCAGGCATACAAAGATATTGCTGAAGTGGGCCATAAGCTTCACAAATAGAATTTGTTATGTTACAGGATATTTGTGTTTTACAGTGAAACCAATGTTATAGCATCCCAATGGAAGTAATATTGAAATAGATTCAGTAAGTATTTCACACATTATTTGTGTGAGTGAATGTGTATGTGCAAAAGCAAATAAATCCACATGCCTCGCAATTCCTCAGCAGGATTGAGACAGACTGTGACCCTTCTCCTTGCATTGCTCTGCAGAACATTACCTAAGCACTGACCAGACCATTGCAGATAATCAGCCATTTTTACCCATTGAAGTGACTGCATCATTTTCACTACAGGGTTAATTTGCTTCAGTTTGCCAGATTATTTTAATCAGAAGTTTAGCCAGTTCTCAGCTGCAGCTTATTTTGACAGTCAATGACAACAGAGTGTTCCTTCAAGTTGTGGGAACATTGATTATGGTGGTTATAGAGATGAGATAAAGCTCTATGTACTTGTTCTCTATTATTTAATGAGTCATTGAAATTAATAACTGTCATGTTCTTATCTTGCATTACAGTTGATAAATACACTGGTTGTAGCCAACAGTAAGTTGAAAAGCTGGTTGTTTTGTTAATGGATCTGTTGCACTTGTGAGCTGTACAGTCATTGCTCAGTCACCACAGTTTTACTATATTTGTGCTCTTTAAAAATCTCCCAGTGTTCAGGGGCTATTTTTTAATTCCTTGATTATACCTTTTTACAAGTTAATGGAAGTGCATGTATCTGTGTTAATATAGTATTTACATGGAATGATTGATTAGCATGGCAGCATGTTCCATCTTGATCAATGACTGACTGAAAAACTAAAACCAATACTGAAGTGAAATTTTGAAGCTTTAATTAATGAAAATCTCTGACATTTTATTGATCAATGATCTTATGATAAAACTATTGAATCAAATCCAACCTGACATTAATTATACTGTAGCCCTTTATGGTACTTATCACTCTTTTGTTGCAGTCTGATCCTCTTCTGCTTAAGCTTTTATTTTAAGCATGAAATAATGAGTGTTTGAATTAAAACTAGATAATAATTACTTTGTGCTACTTTGCTTATGTTGAAAAATTGCCTCTGAGAGATTGGCATGACCATGTCAGAGCCTGTGATGGCATGATATAGTGTGTGAAACACAGAGGACCTTCACTTCAGAAGCTTGGCCCAAGGGACACTGAGTCTGCTGTGTTGGCTTCATTCAGGGGAATTTGATTGTTCAAAACAGACCATTGCCACAACTTTCTTGCTTGAGTAGGACTCGTGGCTCTACACAAGAGTCCCTGGTAAAAGCATGTGGAGAAAGAATTTCAAGATGATGGAGCACTTTTAAGCCTTTTCTGAGGCTGGGTTTTTCTTTCTTTTTAGGATTAATAGCTAAGTTTCTCTGAAAATGGTTTCTTTGGTTGCCATAGAAAAGCACCATGAAAAATCCCTCACAGGTGAATAGATATTTTCACACTGGTGTTCACCTGCCCTCTCAATTCATACAGCCCGGAGCTATTCCTGCCTCCTTGTCCCCTGCACACAGAGCAATACTCTGGTCAGCCAGGAAATCTCGTTGCTATGAAGAATTTTCTTCCCTCAAGAAATCAATCTGATTGATTTTTCTTTCCGTGTCTATTGATTGCAAACCTTAAAGAACATTGCTATTGTCATGGTTGCCTCAATAAGCAAAGATGGAAGTAAGACATAGTAACAGTCTTTAGATATGTAAGAAGGAAATGGAAGAAGGACAGAACAAACTCTTCCTCTCATCCTAGGTGGAGAGGGCAAGTGGCTTATGGGCTTAAGCAGCAAGAGTGGTTTACATTAGGCAATGGGAAAACTCTTCTCAGTGATGAAACTTTGGAAGACAAGGGATCCCTAGAATTGTGCTTGAACAAACATCTCTGACAAATTTTTAGGGAAAGCTAAAAGTGTCTTAGGATGGTGGAGTGGTTTCAATGACCTCCTGGTTTGTTTTTTTTAAAAAAATCTTGGACTCACCTGAAGCTCCACTACAAGTTAATGGCAAAATGGACATGGCTTGCTTCTATCACCTGCAGTCAGATTTATTTTGCTGAGGTGTCACCACAACAAGCAGCAGCACTGGTGGCATGCAGGCAGCACGGCATTCAGGCAAGGCTGTGACTGCAAGAATTATTTTTAATTTTGTTTTTTTTCCTCTTCTGGAGAACAACCTGCATCTTCCACAGCACCCATCCTGTATGTTCCATTTCCCACACTCTGAAACACAGGTTCATGCCCACCAGAAGCCTCTCTGAATTTTTTTACTCCATGTTACAGCTGGGGAGACCTCAGCACCTACATGCATAGTAGCATAGGTGCACTTTTGTGGACAAAGTCAGTTGGCAGCTGCGTGCTTTCTCCTTTCCCGTCCGAGCACGGTGCTTTCCCACACCCACAGGATCTGTGCTAGTATTTTTCTGTGTTAGACTGTGGGTTGAATGTTTTCATATTCAAGGTGTCCTGTTCTGGCACTGAAAGTAGCTCAAACTAGGATGGTGCAGTGGCTGTTGTCAGACGTCTCAACACTGCGTGTTGAAATGACATCTCGTCATCACTTGCGGACAGGAAGCAGCAAGCAGGCAAGAGAGAAAATCTAACAAAAAAGATTTCTCTGTCTGCCAAGGGAACAGTCCATGCACAAAATCCTGGCTGCTAAAAAGGTAGACAAGCAGTGTCAGAAATGACAGCTTCGGATTTTTAATACCGTCTTCTTATCTCAATTTTCATTACATATCTATTAACTGATAACATGTAGATGAATGCAAAAGTCACTTGAATATTTTCATAGGTTTCCACCAATTAGCCTTTTCTAACTAGTATAGTATTTCCACATCTTTTTCTGCATTTATACATTAGGCTTTAGGTACCCTTATAACACTGGAGGTGCATCATATTTTCTGTCTATTTTCAATGGATATGTTTTTAAAAAAAATAGGTATGTTAAAAACATGAATTAGAAATCACTTCTTTTTTACTTTACAAGTGGAAAAAAAAATTGCCAACATCCTCCTCCATTTCTGTTTCACCTCTGGATGTAAATTCACACATTCCTCTTTTGCTCTTAAAAATTTCCATAAATTTACTTAGTGGCAGTTGTAGTAAACTGTAGCACTTTAGAGAAGACCTTCTGTATTTTCTTTTAACATGGATTCTGTTCCCAGTTAGATTTATGCATAAGCAAAGAAGAAAATCACGCAATTTTTTTTGGTTAAAATTTTCTCCAGATTTTAAACACTAAACTGATTGCAGCCTGAAAACTTCTGAAAAAAATATATCTCATTTTATCCTGCTTACAGCCTTTCAATAAATGTTGGCATTTTTGTGAAGCGTTTTTATTTTTGCAACATAAGATCTATGTAAACTTATATTTTCCTGATGAAAAAGATTTGGATGTTATGCCTGTCATCTGCTTACCCACTTCCTCAGGCACATTAGAAAATTGTTCCTTTTAGTTAGAGATACTGAGGGTTTTCTGAGGGTTTTGGAAAGGAATAAGGATGCCCATTGCAAAAAATGCTCTCTGTTCTGGGACTCAGGACTTTCCCCTGAGAAGTGCTTTGTGGTGTTCAGTTGCTGCCTTCTGTGTCTATCTCCTCCATTCTATTCTAAATTCTGTTTAAAGAGCACTTTTTGTCCCAAATAAAAGATTATTTTTTTTCCCCCTCCCATACTGAATAGTTTCTGTGAGTTTGTGGCTCTTTCAGTTACAGCTGTAAAAAAAGAAAATGCTATTTTGTTTTACACAGAGATAGTTAGACACTATGAACACAGCAAACTGGTGAGGAACCATGTCCAAAAGCTGCAGTAGCAACAGTGCAGTACACTAAGGTTGAACTGCAAGGCAAATCAGTTCTGCTACAAAGGACCTGTTGCTTGTGACACACAATTTAATGGAGGTTTTCAATCAAACTAACTCCAGTTTGGTCCATTCCCCCTTTTGCAGGTTGAACCCCATGGTCATGCTCCTGATCTGCATTGTCTGGTTTAGGTTGATCCCAGAAGGATCCAGGTTGTGCTTTCCAACACTTCCTAGCACTCACTAATACACATGTCCTGGCTGTAAAATTACATTAGTGACCCCTTCCACACCAGGTAGAGATTATCAGGAAACAATGGATTGGCTTAATCTCCAATCTCCAGTGACACCCATGGGAAGCTGATATGAAGTAGGTGCCCAAGTACCTTCGCAGAACTCAGACATGCATGTTTTGTCTGGTGTTGGGTGGTAGCAGGCAGTGGTTAGGGAATTGGACATGTGACCACCCTAAACCTGAGCTTTCCAGAAGAGTGAAAAGTGAAATAAACTTCACATCTCCTACCTTCATGATGGCAATTCTCAGCCAAGGAGAATGAAGGTTTTACATTGTGATTACTTGATCCTCTTGTGTTCATTAGACTGTGGATGCATTTCATGGTGTTATCTACAATGGGAAACACTGCTAGCAGCTGATGAAATCTCTCATCATGAGACTGAGGGGTAATTGCTACACACATCAGTGAATTAAAAATTAAATTTAATTCCACATGGGAATGTCTACACAGGATTTTAACAAAGAATAATTTACTTTTCTCAATTTAGAGTTCTGGTGAGTTTGGACCAAAGTAGACCCACCATCTCTGTGAATATAAGCATACAGACTTGTTCCCATCCTCTTCAGTAAGAGTGTGGCCATAATAATTTCCTCCACTTTCTCTGGCACAAGGGAAATGCAGCCGTTCTGCTGCAAATTAAATGAATCCTTCATAGATAAGACAGTCATTGCAGCTTGCTGCATGGAGCCCGAAATTTTCATCCTGTTTAATAATCAGACACTGTAAAATGGCATTTTAAATGTATTCACAGCTTTAAAACATCTGGTGCATAGTGCTGATCTTCAGCAGACGACTAACTTGTATTTATTTTGGAGCATAATGTCACAGCCTATTTAAGAGAGCATATATGAGAAAGAACATCCCAAACAAAGGCTTATTCGTGAACTTACCTGCCACTGCCCTTTACTCATTTGTTGAAACAGTATTTTTATATTTGCACAACTTGAGCTGTTCAGCAGCAATCAAAGCCATCACTATCCTGCTATCATTAGCTTTTGCTTCGTTTATGCAAAAATCCATTGACATGGGAAAGCAATATGTATCTTATATTTTCCTATGTTTCACAATTGATAGCAAAGGAGAGGAGATTTTGTCAGAAATATTTAATCATTTTCGAACCTAAGAGGTATTTCTGTAAGTTTTAGCAACTTAAATATTCCTTTATCTGTTTCAGTTTCAGTCTAAACATGAAATTTCTGATGGTTTAGATTATCTGGAAAAATATTAGTACCACATCTTCCCCGTTTAATTATTTGTCTCTGACAATGGTTAGTTTCATTACAAACCCACAGTATTTTATCTTGGCAAGATTGTTTTTCCATAAACCATTTTTTATTTGGAACAGTTTTATTTCTATCTTTAAAATCAAGTCCTATACTCACAACTCAACACTTTGTTTTGCTTCCAAATAGTTCTGATACACTTGTAATATCCAAGCTTCCTGCTACAGGTTTTTAAAATACTGACATGCCATTGACTTTCTTCCAGTCTTCTGGGAACTGCTGGAAGTTTTCCAGTATGATTCAAAAACAGCATTTCTGCTCCTCTGTTCCCTTCAGTTATATGTCTTAAAAATCACAGGTGCAGGTTATCCAGACCTGCTGATTTTAAATGTTTAATCTTTGTAGCTGCTGTTTAACATCTTCTAGCTCCATGCTTGGAATGACAGTCCGCAGAGAGAGCTGAGAAATCACCAGCTTTAAAGCAGCACATCTTTGCACACACACTAGACTAAAAGGTTTTATTAGAGGTAGCCCAGTTTTGAGATAAAAGGCTTTGACTGAGCTGGTACTCTGATCTACAGTATGTACATACATTTCAAAAACTAGTTTATCTGTCATTTTTGTAAATAAACAAGACTTGTACTGTGAGATATGAAACTCCTGTGAATGTGATATGGATGTGTGCCTGAAGCTGAAGGGCGTGTTGGACAACAGTTTGGAGAAGTCGGAGGTATTTTTGTCTATTGAAGCAATATATGAACTGTGGTGCTGAGGGGCAATAATCCTTATCTCAGCATAGGTAATGAACTTGCTCTGGAAGAGCTCACCTGACTTTTATCAGAGTGTTAGGCTAACTATGCTGATAGTACTTTCCATGATGATAAATAATATAAGAATTATGCCCGTAGTGTACCAAACAAAAAGGTCTGTGTCCTCTGGCACAGTCTCCAGACACCAACCAGCAAAGCTGTGAGTTTGAGCACTGAACAATTTAAAATATCTTGATATGAATAGTGTCATTTACCATTTTTTTATGGTATTGTGCTTCCACCTTCTTTTCCCACTAACCTTGGCAGATACAGACAAGGGCAACCTTGCACATGTCTGTCTTTGCTTCTCCAGTCAGAGTGTCCAGGTCTCTGTTTACAACATGACATAGGAGTCAGCATGTGTCCAGAAGAAGAACCATATCCAAGTTTCTGAAGAGAGGCTGTACTGTCCCCCACTCAAACACTAACAATCCAGCATGTCAACAGCTAACACCCTGCCTCCCCAACACACATTTTTTTATTTGCTAATAAAGAAGGGGAGTAAGTATATGTGTTTAAGCACTATCCTAGATAGTCAGCACTTTGGTAACTGCACAGTTACAATGGGAATAAAAAAAATAAATGATGTCTCTGGGTCACCATTCAGACAGTGTTAATGTTACATACTGCTCATGCTATTCTAGTTTAATGTGGTTTACCTCAAATGCATAATGCTGGTCATTATGTCTTGTTTACAAAACCCTCAAAATGGCTCCTTTTAACATTTGAGACAAGACATCTGACTTAAAAATTTCCCAGCATGCAGGTCTTTCCATGGCATCTGTCTTTGAAGTGAAACAAAACTGCAGCTGATAGGGAATGTTTTGATGAAGTTTCTCATGAGAAAATGTGGATTCATAAACACAGAAAATTTTCATGGAAAAACATGGGGCAAGAAGATAGTTTAGGGCTAGAACAGAAATCCTAGGTCAGGGGGAGATTCAAGCAATGGTTGAAGTGTTGGCTGGGACAGGAGGGATGAGTGTCTTTCAGGCAGTATCCTTAAGTGTATCTTGGGTGATGAATACTTACACCCAGGTAGAGCCAGCCCAGTCAAGTCCTCATTCAGTGTTTGAATTAGGTAGTGAAAGAATTAAATGGAAAGGTTTTCAACATAGAACTGGTTTTGGGTGCTGCTGATCATCTGTGTGTAAATTTGTGGCTTTCACAAGTGAATTCTGTTGAGGATGAGCATTACTGACCATTTCCCATAAAGAAGCTGCTGGCCCTACCTTGACTAGGGAAACTCATCACAGCAAGTAATGTTTGACACCAGCTACAAAGTACTAATGCATTCCCTGTCCGTGTTTACATGTAGTTCAACCATATATTATATAAAAAGGTGGTATATTATGGAGTTGAAGACCATCAACTGGAATCCGTGTAATGTGACTAAAGGTGTTCACAGAAAGACCTAGAAATTAACATCTTCAAAGATGCTGTGGGAAGGCAAATAGGAAGAAGCATCTTATGATTTTGCCTTGCCATGTCTCATCAAAGCAAGCTTCTCCAGGTAGGCTCCCATCACACATGCTGGTGCAGCTCATGAACCACTTGCTTGTAGCCACAGAGATAGCTGAGCCCCAGAAGCATAGTCAGGACTGCACCAGATGTAATTCATCCATTTGAGACTCTAGCAGATGGCTGAATGAACTCTGTAGCTGAACTTGATTCTGTCCTGTCAGCTCTGGGTTGCAGACACAGCTAATGCGTGACTGTCCTCACCAAGCTGGCAAGCCCACAGATTTTCCTCAAAGGGCATCTGTTTAATGAGTTCTTTCTGATGATTGCTAGAACCGTGGAAAAATCCATCTTCAAAGCTTTCCTCCAAGCCTTGTGTCAAAGATAGTTGGAATAGGAAGCACCCAAAGCTGTACATTACTAGGATCTCGATTACAACAAGTCTCAGATCCCCTAAAAGAGGGATGAAGCACATTGGTAACTCTTCTCACATTTGGCTCTTATCCACATGGGATTTCACTGCTGAACAAACTTCAAACAGGGGTCTGTCCTTATTAAAAAATCCCTCAGTCACAGCAAACTCCCTATTCCTGAGACATCTCTAATCCCTGATATCTTCCTGATCATCATCCCTAGTCCGAGCAGCCTGAGTCAGCTCACAGTGAGGTCTCCAGGCGGGCAAACTTGTCCTGTATCTGTATGGCAGGCCCTCAGATGAGCTTAAAACACACAACTACTTCTGGAGGTCAAAAAGTCAGTCTCCAGTTTCAGGAAGAGTTGACCCCTTTGGTCTTCTACAATGCAAGGGCAAAAGTATTGTCCTCTTGACAGCTTCCCTTCCTCTTCTTTTTTTTTTTTTTTTTTTTTTTTTTCCTGGGAATACACTTAGCTAGGAACACATTGTTTGTTTTCTCACCTCTCCATACAAAGCAGTCAGCCTTTTCCTCTAGCTAAAGCCTCTTTAAATGCAAGCAGTTAACATCAATCATTGCAACTCTGTTAGAAGTAACCTGCCCTTTACCTGATACTGGGAAGATCTGTCTCGTTGTGCCCTGTACCAGGCTAGACTGTTGACTATCTGTATAACCTCTTGCCTTGTTTATTTCCATTACAGAAGGGAGTGAATAATTCTGCAAACATTTCAAAGGTGAGGCATATCTCTTTCTTAAGTCATGATTACTGCACTGCAATGCATCATTGTCCAGAACAACTACACCTGAAAAGACACATATAAATTGATATATGTTCATAATAAAGTGTATTTAATTACAAAGTTCTATATGTTGTAAGGTATAATTGCTACTGGAAGAACATCTGAGCCTTATTGCCACAGGCTCTGAAGATGTAGAAAATGCTCAGCAGTTCAGTGACTTAATAGTGATGAATAATACCTGCATTTCTAAAGTAGCTTCAACACAGTTCAAAAAGGGTTGCTGGGAAGGATCTTCCTTTGAAAAGTAGGGCTCCTCTTCAGATATGCAGAGAGGAATGGAGAAGAGCATGTCTAAAAACTTGGCACCCTGTGCATAGAATATATTGATTTATTATACTAATCATAAATGGTATCAACAATAATTCTATTCATACAGGATCAAGTAGAGGAATCTGGTTTAGAGGATTTTGGAGTAGCAAGAAAAATGAATGATAATAAGTTATATGTCTGTCAGAGACACAGAGATGCTCCAAAAAATGGAATCCTGGCAATCTAGAACTCCTAATGGGTCAGGCAATATTTATTTGGCTGAATTCATCAGTATAGGAAACCATACTGTTATTCTGTTTCTAGAACAGATACAGAGTCTATAAACTTTTACAAAAAGCCATGAGTTTTCATGTATGGACCACAGCTCTACAAAGAAAGAATGATTGTGTTTTGGAAAGATTTTCCCATGGAGGAGGAAAAGCTTTTTGTTTGTGAAAACATTATAGGTGTCCAGTTTGGTTATGCTTAAGGCTTGCCATTTTCAATTTGCATAGCAATTTTTATGCAAGCTATTCTGAATTAATTTTGAGAGCAAGACTTTGTAAGGCACTGTATCAAAGGTTGTTGCTGCTTTTAATTCAAATTACTGCTACCATGTTTTCTCTAGTCACTAATTTACCAAAAGCATTAAGAGCCAATGAAGAAAAGCTATCAAGTTTCCCAAGCAAGATTTGATCTTTCTGAGAAAATGCATGCATAAGTTTTCATTCTTATTAAACACTGCTGAGCATCCAAAGATAAAGAAAATTAGGCTATGTCTTCCTGATTTCAAATGTATAGCTCGGAGGTAAAGGGCACTTTGAGGACGTATCACACAGACACTGGATTTGTGAGCTTGACATTAATCGTATTTTTTGTCATGCTTCATGTTTGCTGTACTGTTACATTATTTGCATTATGCAGTAAGCCTCAGTTATAAACAAATATATCTGAAAATCTGTATTGTGAAGGCTGAAGAACTGCTTGAAGACATAATTCATACTGCAACACTTAGATGCATTGGAAAACTGCTAGTAATTGCTGGAAATATTTTGAACTTTGAAGCAATTTCACTTTTCTCCCACCGTTTCCTTCATAATCGTTCTCTTTGATTGAAATTCCTTTTATTTTAGAGATGCCTGCAAAGAGCAATGTGCAAAACCATATTATAAAGTTTTCCTCCAAAACTAGGTCTGCTGGAGACATACAACATATACAGAGGGAAAGTTAATAAATGGATAAATTCAGCATATCTGAATCCAAATATTACAGACAGTGCCAAAAGAAGCTGTGAATGCACAGAGGATCTTCCACAGCACATTATGATGCTAGATGTGTTTGAATCAGAAGTTCAGTGCCTTTTGCAGACAAGTAGAGAAAGGTAACTTCAGGTTTCTTTACAAAAATTTCATCAGGAAATAGATTCTTCAGAATTAAGCCTCCCCAGATGTATGACGATTAAATAGGCAGGAAAATGTAGGAATCTGGAAGCTAACCAGTTTTTTCTCAGATCCTGTATTGGAATAAATGCTAGACTCAGGGCTTGCTGCCTTAGTGTCAAGGCTCAGAGGGACAGAGACCGGCCTTGTGTAGCCCCACACAGATCTGCCTGTGCTGAAGCTTCAAGAAGGGATTTTGGAAGATTATCTCCTCACTAGTTTTTTGGTTTGAAAGACCAAAATATGGTCTTTCAGTTGCAGGAGTTAAAAGAAAAATGAGCTAAGACCCTGAGTGGCTCACACATACAAGGTAATTACTGCCACCTTTCCATGTATGCTTCTGTGTTCCTGGCAGCAGCCACTGGCCTTACTCATTAAAAAGACCCCATAAAATTGAAATCAATTTGAGCAACTGAGATTCAAGCAATACGTCTGCCCACAGGCTTCACTGTCACATCTGGAAGAATAGATGTAATTATTAGCTTCCTTTATTCCAACCTTGCACCAGGGGTATAAAAGGCCAGAACAAATGATCAGCAAGTTATTTACAGGACAGCGCTGCTTTCCAAGCTTGAGTGAGTTTGTAGCAGCTCATTGCAGGGTCACCAAAACTGGCAGAAGCTCAGATGTTTATGCTAATAGTTGAGGTTGCAGCAGGATTCCCCTGGGGAAGCTCCCGCAACACTGTCCTATGATGCTAACAATGAAACAATGCTGCCAAAGTGCATCAGCGAGAAGACTCGCTGCTAAAATCATTATTTCTATAATCTGACATCAGTTTGAGTAAACTTTGTCTAATGTGCCCAGTGGGATTTTGCAGAGGTTAAATCCTTCTTGCACACAACCATGGCCGTTGGTTTTGCTTCCAATTTAGAAAAACTGGATTAGTGTTACAGTTTCTTAATTAATGGTCTCCTAAAAATGCGAACAGAAATTGCACCACATACATATCTGTGTTCATATGATCTTAATTTATATTACTAAACTGCTTTTTGTTCTTTTCATCCAATTTGTGTCTTACCACTTTAAAATGTTTGCTGTGTGTTATTAGTATGCAACTTAATCTTTAGCACATTATCCTCAAGATTTAAATATAATGTATGCTCTCTTAATTTTGGTTATAGTTGCTGTGACAGACTTATTTTCCCTTTTTTCTATGCTGATAAGTTAAAAGTGCCCCCAAGCATTTTGCAGTTTATGGTTCTGTGTTTGTTTCCATGGAATTACACTTCTTGTGTTGCAAGGAAATATATTTATCTGTAGACTTAATATTTACTCGTCTGGTTTTGTTTATTTTTTTTATCCTGCAGATATCAATAAAAGCAAATCTTTCTGTTTCCATTTTTCTTTTTTTTTTTTTTTTTAAAAAAAAGAAGCAATTCTCTTGCTGTTAATGAACATTAATAGTGGTGTTTTCAGTCCCTCAATTTAATAGTCACCTTCTGTGTTTACAACTCTTTCTTCAGAGAACAAGGATATAAAGCATCTCACACAGGGAGAGCTTATAACAGATTGCCCCTTCACTAATGGGGGCTTCAGATATATGACTGAAACATCAGAAATTGATTGCCTAGACCTAATTTTTTCCCACTTCAAAGCCTGAGGGTGACCAGATCAATTTACAAATATATTTTCCTTCTTTCATTTCCTTACTGTGTCACCATTATGTGAAACTTTTAAAGGGTTAGGTCACAAATAATTAGGAAATTCTTATTTATGATGGAGTATAGAGCCAAAAAAAAAAAAAAAAGAACAAAATGAAAAACAAGAAAATGAAACTGAAACTGAGGGAAGTCCCTCTGCTTAATAGATAGGAAACAAGTGAAACAAAAAAAGTCAATTCATGTGTGTCTGGGACAGATTTCCAAGCATTAGCAGAGATGCAGATTTGCTAGCCATACTGGAAATAGCCTTATCCCATTTGGACGTACACTCCAGGATGAGGAGCAGTCTCATATTCAGTTCACAATAGCATCCCACCCTGGATGTCTGCAGAGGTGTTCATATGTATCAGGAGTTGAAATACCCTGGAAAAAGTCCTTGCCACTTTTAGCTTTTGTAACTTTATTTTCAGTGAGATGGTGTAACAGGAGAAGTGGTTGGAGAGACAGACAGGAGACTGGGAATGAGAAAGAAGAGGCTGGAAATAAGAAAAATCCCAATAAAGTAAGACAGCAGGTGGAGGAGAGGAATGGGTAGTTCCCAGCTGTCAGTGATGTGAAAGACTGTGATCAGTTCTTTACCCACAGCTCTCCAAGCCACACCTGAGGACATAAAGATATCTTCCTGCAGCAGGAACTGTGGAGACCCAGAATAATGCAAGAGAGACCAGAATGATCATATGAACCCCCAAGTCATGGCTAGTATTAAAGGTAAAGATCTAAGACTATAATTTCACACTTTGAATATTTGACTCTTGCAACAGCTAACCAAGCACAGTCATGTGCCTCTTATTTAGCTCATATACAGTCTTTAATCAACAGACAGGATATGAGCCAGAGATGTCAAACTCCCAGATACTACAGCCTTCTTCTGGTCACAGATAATGCTCCAATTCTTTAATATCATCTGTGTGAAGAATTCAACACTTAACTTGTTTATGGGCCCTGAAGTCTAAGCATCATACTAAACACAGTCCTTCCACAGGGGCTGAATTTTTTACCTGAGTCATCAGTGGCTGAGAAATTTGCACAATTTTTTGAGGATTATAGCTAAAAGGAGTTTAACCTTCCTGTGGTAGCTGAGTGCGAAAACTGCAATGCTGATTACAGCAAGAGCCACTAGTTGTATGTTGTTTCTTTGTCTATCAAGCCCAGAAAGCATATTGCTTTTCATATCTTGCCATGAGCTATATTGTCAGAGAACAATTATATGTTTGAAGAAATATCAAAGTTATATATAACATGTATATATGCAATATTTTGCCATTTAAAGGCATACTGTAAAGGAGTTTAGATCCTTAAAGGAGTTTAGGCTCCCAGTTGGGAGCATTGGTGTATTTACAAATATAATATTCTACAGGGAAAAATTATTTGTTTTACATTTTCTGCATATTATTTCCATGTGTAAACTGAATGTCACTTCTGTGCTAATTCTGTTGGTTTAAGTTCCTAATTACAGCATTAACTGGGTCCAGAATTTTTTGCTGCAATAATGGTGTCAAGGAGAAGTCAAAAAAACACATCTATCAGCAACACAGTCGTGCCTGCAAATGTTTCTGGGCTGGCAAAATTGTTCTTGGTATTGCTGCTTCTGTTCAGAAAAAATGGAACAAGATCTATTGGGAAATCAACTTATTTGGGTTCAAGCAGTGGTTCTACATGAAGGCTTGCTGGCATTCCTTTACCAAAAAAATACCACTTCTAGTTGGAACAAAGACTTTGCAGTTAACTCATGGGGTTTTTTTTTGCAGAGATATCTTACAATTCTGCATTGTACTTGAATGTCTTGACTCCAGTGACATTCTAGTTAAAAGTAAAAACATTCTCCACTGCCTGGTTTGATTTAGCACAGAAATTAGATACAGTTTGTTTAAAAAAGAACTTTTAATTTTAGCTCAAAATAGACTGAAATGGCATAAAACCTGATGTCATGGTCCAAAAATACAATTCTATTTTGAACATCTAAATGATATCTTGTCTTATAAATGTTCAGATTATCATAAAAGTAAAAGAGAATCAGAAAACAGTGAAACAGTTCTTTTATAGATTGGGCAAAATCTATAATTTGCTTAACAAAAAGATGCCCTCTAAAGATATGCTTGCTTTTAAAATTGAGATAGTGTTGCATATTTATCTAAAATGGAGTTAGAAAACATTTTCCTTTTTATCTAGCTGCAGTCAATCAAACAGTGCAAGAAGTCTATGAATGAATATGAATTAAAGTTGTCCATGGAATACACAACATAAAAGTTGAGCCTTTTCAGAAACACATGCCTGAGAAAGTACTAAAGTCTACCAGCAATATGTGTGCTAACAATTCATTTCCATGGTCCTTTCTTACTTCTGATGGTGCTATTTAATGTAGTGACGTCAGCTGAAATAGGTCATACAACCCAGGGTAGCAGGTTTCTGGTAATACCCCTGCAAAGCAGATCATGTGGACAAGGCACAAGTAGCATAGAGGGTCTGCTCCCAGCTCACCAGTGAGCTGATATAGATGTATGAGCTTTGGGTGTGCCTTGGAACACACTCAAGAGCTAGTGCCAGGAGGTAATCCTTTTTTGAAACATGTCATACTGTTAATTGTGCAGAGCTTCCCAAGGCCAGACCCTTGCTGCAGCTGTAGGAAAGGTAATCCCATAGTATTTTTGACAACCCTTCCCCTTCTCCTGCCCCAAAGTACATCTTGTTTGGGGATGCTCTGCAGCTGTTGGCAGTAGATTCAGTACAGATGAGCAGAGAAGAGCATTCCCTGTGTCTTTTTCAGTATGTCTGTGAAAAAGGAGCTGCAATTAATCTCAAACATTTTTGGTAGAAGGAAGTACAAAAAAAAAATCTATGTGCAACTGCAGTCTAGCTGAAGGAACTGAAACCTTTATCAGAAGCAGCATCCAGCAGTTGTTAGCTGTAGGAGACAAAGAAGACCTAGAGAACAACTGTGTGGGCTGCACTCCATGATGCACCTTGCTGACAGTGGTGTTCATTTAAACAACCCCATTCTCCACCCTTTTTTGTATTATTGCAATACTTCAGCTAGTCTAGTTCCCTGCCTGGATCTGTTATGTGTCCAAAACGCACACACACCTTTGACTAGCACTATAGAGGGGAAAGAGCTGTGCACAAGTAAGTCATAAACAGGGCAGCACAACAACTTTGAGAATACTTGATGTTGGGGAATCACACTAATGCAGGGATGCAAAAAGTTCTGATACCTACTACTGCTGCTGGTCCATTTTACCAATTCCCAGCTACACCCTGTCTCACTGGGTTATAAGTACTCCTAAAGGATTAAGCATGTGCAACAGTAGAATAATTCACTGATAAATACAGTTGCTGGACTTGCTGACTATCAGGAAACTCTCTTTGCTCCACATCCACATCACTGTTAATGGAAGGATGACCAGGCAAGGTGCTAGTGGAAAACAACTAACAAAGAAAGGAGCGAAGCTTCAGGGAGGAATACATACTAGCCAGCTAACGAGGCCCACAGGCATAATGGAAATGAATGTGGCATGCACTGGAGATGCTCAGTAGCTGCTGTGGGAGGCTAATAACTAGCTCTTACAGTGCCCTCATTAGCTGCAGAACACAAAGCATTTTTCAAAGGAGGTCATTGGACTTTATAGCTGGAGACACTGTGGCATAGACAAACTTCACTGAACTTCTTCAGTGGGGCAGTGTGAGGGGAATCCCAAAACCCAGTGCCATATGGCAACTGCAGGGTCCTTTTTTCCTTTTTTCTCCTTTTCTCCACAGAGAAAGGAGACCTGATGACATGTTTAAAGCTGTGCCATTCACAGCTGAAAATGGTGAAGTGATATGAGACGTATCTGGTAGTGGTGCAAACTCTAGAGATATGTGCTTGTGACCGAGTCTCGACATGTAAATATTTTGTTAGTACTGCTTTAGATTTATTTACAGAGGAAGCTTCTCACTGCTATTATTTGTCTACCTTATTGTTTTTTAGGCATCCAAAGGAAATGACTGTTAATCTTTGAGACTAAACAGCACATGTAACTTTCACATAGTTGTCTAGAATTCCTCTGAGAAGGAGACATCTCCAGAGGATGATTCATCCCACCTGCTTCAGGTTAACTATCATTTCAGAGGTGCCTTCATTTCTGCACTGGATATAGACAGCACCTAGTTAATATGACTTAGATTCAGGTGAATCTCAGTCTTATATGGCTCATTTCAATAGGGAACTTGGCTTCATTAAAGAACTAAGAGAAACCAAGCTCAGTATCAATCAATAATATGTTATCCAATGCAGCTGACCACACAACACTGTGACGTGAATACAAAATTACATTTGACTCTGGTCAAATATCAGGACCCTGATATCACTTTTAATATAGTCTTCAGGTTTCTATTTTATTGGTGGTTTATAGTATCAGCCAAATATTAATCGAAGGCCTGTGATGTGTTGCTAGTTCTGAGTATCTCTACTGTTTGTTTGCAGAAGGGTTTTTGAAGTGTTTGGAAAGGAACTTGAGATGCTAATGTTCTTCCAGGCTTTCAAGGGTCAAAATGACACATGCTTCATCATATGATCATGTTAGAGAAATTAAGAAATCATCTGTGAAGAAGACGAAAGAAGAATTCTAAATATTATTTACAACAGTTTCTGCATATTTCTGTTTATCAGCTCTACAGTGGTTGGGCAGTGAGAATTATTAACATGGCACTGAGGTTCTATGGCTAATAATGCTCCAATATTTAACCTCGGGTTGAGACTCTGACTCATATTCAGCAAACAGCATCTATTAAATTTGCCTTTGAAAGGAGCTACCCTACCATGCTATTTTGACTTCTTGTCACTGCCATAAATCCAGCGCACATTGTCATATACTAATGAGTGGACATTTGCCACAGCCACATCCTAATTGCTTTAATAATTTCATCCCCAAAGTCCCATACAAAAGTCTCACTTCTGACACATGAACTTGAGCAAAAGCTGGGAGGGGAGAGCTGTCTGCTCTCTGAGGTGTAGCGAGATAAGCAAGCTGTTCCCGTGCTGACATCTGTGTTAACAATGGGCCGTATGCGGGCTGTACAGAGAGGGCTGGTAACACATCAGACATCATGCATTTAACAGATTGTACCTATAACCAGCATCCTGTGCAACATTTAATATAAGGATAAATGAAAGTGGCGGTGGCAGCAGCAGCTTGGACTGGGCACAGAACAATTGGCCAGCTGACATGGGGCAGGGGAAGTAGCCTTGAGATAACCAAGATACCCACTCCTAGGGAGAGCCGGCTGCTGCCTTGCATTGTTTACATCGCCCTGGCCACATAAGTGTCCATCTATGATGGAGAAATCACCTGTAAGTACCTTCACACCTGGCTTCAGATAGAGGCCTCATGGCATTTACTTTGGCATTGAAAGGCTGACTCCTGTAGAACAAAAGGGTTTGCCTTTGCGAGGTGCTTTGGCAGCAAGCCAGCCTAAGTTCCTTCTCACTGCTCATTCTCATCTCTTTTCCTGCTTCAGTCTGGCAGTAGACCTGTTTGCAAAGCCACACAGTAAACCAGATCATGGACTAGATTAGGAATGAAATATAACCTTTTATGCAGTTCCTCAAAATAGCTGTGGCAGCAAAAGAAAGAGCTAGCAAGTTAAAGTGTCACAGCAGGGGACAGAATTAAGAGAGAAGGGTCAGGACCTCCCTAAGCCTATTTCACTGCCAGTGTTCTGAAAACTGATATGACAGATGCAGGCCTCAATAACACAGGAGTAGTTTGGGACGGAGGCAGACATGGGAACCACGCTGTCAGCTGTGAAAGTCGAGTCCCAGTGGATGCACATCCCCTTGGCAAGGAAGGCCGGATGCCTAGAGGGGCAATGGGATCATAAACTGAAAAACTGACATTTACATTTGCATTATTTCCAACAAAGAGCAGATGGCAAAGGGACGCTTCATAATTTCTTATGTGAACCCAAAGAATCCCAGATCTCAGTTTCAGTTGGACACTTTCCTATCCCCAACTTGTTCTGTGTGCTGCCAGGTGACAATGGTTACCTCCCCAAAAGCAGCTGCTTCTCAGTAGAGGATGAGTCTATAAAACAGTTAATTAAGAAACCTGAGGCAGGAAAGAGAGGCTTTGAGATACAAATTCTGCAAGATTTAAAACGAGCAGAAGTGAAGGCAGAGCTTTTTCTCTGAATGTACAAAGAGGTAGGGTGCTCTGAGAATACACCTTGGTGCAGCTGCTGGAGGTCACCTTCTAATACTACAGTCTTCTGAGCGTGGGAACCTGTACACAAGCCAGAGCCTGGCTTTACGCAGGGTCTGCAACTGGGATTAGGGTCTTGCCATCAGTGCTCTTGAATTTGGAAGCAGAAATAACATAAAAGAGGGAACCAGCTGAACATACCAGGACAAAACCACATATGGTCTTTAAAATATACTTCTTTAAACTAATGCACATTGTTTATATTGCATATCAAACAGGCATGTACAGGAAAAAAAATTGCAGAAACATCTCAATAAACTCTGTGCACCTGGATAATGCATAATTTCAATATCAACTCCATGAAAGAGCCAAGTTAAAATAGGAAAGGGGTCTCCAGAAACATATCCTGAAACTCATTTGACCTAATGTGAGCATACTGAACTGATATGGCCCTACTATATCTGTCTAAACTCAAAACAGGAGAAAAAAGGAGAAGTAGCCATCCATTTTAACAAAATATTGCCTCTTAGCAGTCCAAATTCACAGGCCTTCTAAAGTTACATTTCATTGATATCATCAGGCATTACAGCACCTGTCTCACAGGGACAAATACCTTTTTTCTTTTCGGGCATCTTCATTAACTGATTTTTTTCTTTCTAGGTATCCAGACTGGACAAACTAAGTCATCAAAATGAAAATGCATCAAGGTGCAATCCCAGGCTTTCACAATATACCAGGCAGCTAGCAGCCACTGAGGAGGTGATTAAATGTCTGCAAAATCTCACTTAACTTATGTTACAGGCTACATATGGAAATTTCCACAGGTGATTGCACCATGTCAGTTTAAAAACTCTTACTAAAAAGACTGAAAATACTTCTACAGGGAAAAAAAAATATGGAGGATTGGATGATAAATGTGATGGGCATGACCTCCCTAATGGAGAGGAACCTTTGACTGCCCTATAGTCTCCCAGTGATGAGTATGTTTTTTCCTGACATCTATCACCACCGTGGGCTTGAGGATTATAATATACACTGCATTTGCAAATACACATAGCTGAAAAAAAAAAAAAGCCCCAAAGGCCTCTGGCAGTACAAGATAGCTGTATGAAAATGGAATAAGGCTGATAGGAAAATAATCTCTTAGAGACTTTTGGTTACCAAGAACTGTGAAGATAGATTGTAATGAAAACATGAATACATACATACCTCCTGTGCAGTCCCCTAAGACACTGCAGCATTGCCTTGGTAAGCCTTACCTACCCCATGCAGAAGGGCAGCAACATCTACAGCAGTTTAATTTAGCAGGGATTGATCAAAAAAAAAAAAAAAGGTTACACAGTCAGAAGTGAGAGGCAGTGGGGAAGCTGTTAACTCTGTGGATACTTTATCCACCCTCAGAAAACTGCAAGCCGTGCTTTAACAAAGCTGTGAGTTACTTGCTCAAAGACAGAGATACTAACTAAAAAGTGCTTTGCTCTCTAAGAAGTTCAGTTGCCCATGTCCATCATAGGAACTGAACAAAACCAAGCAGAAGCTGAGACAAGCTTTGTGGAGAAGCAGCTAAGGAGGCCAGGCTTCTTGGTTTTTCTATGAAAAATAATAAATGGGTCACATGTGCAGCCTGTTTACTATTTTAAGAGCTGTCTTCTATGAAAAGCTTTGACTGTAATAAGTAACAGTTGCTTTTAAGTCTGGACACTGATATCTTTGTTCCAGATGAGGTGGCAGGGTTGTGACAAATCTGCATTGCTCTGTGCAAGAAGCCAGGAAGAGTGGACATGGATGATGGGACTGGGAGCTAGTGGGATGCTCATATGATGCTCCCCTGACAAAGGCTGACTGCTCCAGGCCAGATGTATGAGAGAAGCCCTGGCAGGAAGAGTCAAGAGAGGCTGCTTAACCATAAACTACAACCCAGGTTACTAACAAGTTTTAAAGCTGAACAAAGGGGAACCAACACATTTCTGCAAACTACACAAAACTGTAAACAAAATGGGACCTAAAGAACTTTGAAGATACCTTGCAAGGCTCAAAAAGAATACAAACAATTTCTGACACACCTAAATAATGACACTTTAAAATAGGTTAAAGAAAGATACTAGATACTTTGAGAGGACGTGCAACCAACAAGATGTGATAAAATAAACAAGCTTTTCAGTTTACCTACTTAGGAAACACAGAGAAAACAAACACCCTGTTCTCCACATCACACTTTTGATATCTGTCATCTAAATCAGGGGTATTCTTTTGCTTTTGTTTCAGTTTTCTTATTTCACCCCCAGATTCATATGCAAAAGAACGAAGTTTAACAAAAATGCCAAAGGAGTCAAGTGGATCTCATGCGGCTTTAATCGCCTCAGAGGAAAAACGCCTGACAAAACCGCTCTCGAGCCATTTATTTAGATTTCAGATATGGCAAAGCCCTGTGAGAAAACACAGAAGGACTCTTTATGAACTGTAAAGCAAAGTTAGGTCTTGTCATGAGATTCAGGGCCTGGATATGTTTTCAGAAACCAAGGCGTTAATATTCTGTTGGAAGCAGGCAAGGAAGGCAAAGATGAAGTTCTCTAGGTCTACAGCCCAAAACTGCCATCATGGGAAGTTCAGGTAAGGGTTGGAAGGGCAAAGATCTCGAAAAAGTGAATGCTTTTGAGGAAGCCACATCAGCTGTTTCTCCACAATTATTTCGATATATTAAACTTGTTTAAAAAACAAAACAAAAGAACAAACCAACCAAACAAGCAAAAACACACTCCCCACCCCCCCACCCCCCCGCCCAAAATAAAACAAACATCAAAATGAAAAAAGACAAAACAACACTTGAAAATACCTAAGTTGTTGCATGGAGTCAGCTCTCAACAGGGGCCTGTGCAAATAAAGCAGCCAGAGATAAGGCAAGAACTGTACTTGGCAGTTCATAAAGACAAATCTCTTTTCTTAGTAAGATTGCAGGCTATAAACTAACAAAATATTATATCAAGAAGATTATTTATTTTCCACTTAAGCTTACACAGATAAGACAGTTTTTACAATAGCGTGCTATACATATGATAATGCAAGATGTCTTTAAAAACAGCATATATTTCAAGCTTCAATGATGATTGTATCTAGGCTCTTGACATTTTATGCTGGAAAGCTCTTTCATTAACTATGGTGGCAATGCTAATTTAAGATCACAGGTACAATGGGATTTAATGAGTATTAAAAAAAATTGGATTAAAATGGAGGAAGAGATACCTCCCACTTTAATAATTCTGAATGGATTCAGTTTGAAGGCTCATATTCCACAGGGAATGAGATAACAGGGAATGTCCATTTAATCTATGTTTATTTTAGTGCCATGCCTGCTAAAAAATAGAAAAGTTTCTTCAGTTAAACTCTATAAAAGACATTATAATTCTATCATCTATAGATTAAATTTTAAGACATATGACTATCAAATACTAACAGTTTTCTCCACTTACCCACCCTTACATGTCAGTGTGAGCATATAGAAGACTGGAAATTAATAAAACTAAATGCATTGGGAAACCCTGATATGTCAAGGTTTCTAGAAAATAGTTGCAATATACCTTGACATACCCCCAGTTTAGATCAGCAGATTTCACACATTTGTTTTTTCTATTAATAAACAAGAGGCTCAGAAAATTCACAGTCACAGTTTTGTCAATTAAAATTAAGATACAGCAGAGTGCTGAGTATATATTTTCGCACAGTGGTCATATGACATTCCTGACAGCCACTCTTCAGAAATACTGCTTTAGATGAATGCACAAGGCAGAATTTAACCACTTTTCACTTTTAAAAAGTTAACAAACTTTTATACCAATGTTTAGATAGCTTTTACATCAACATTGGTAAATCGATACACATTTAAAGCTCTCATAATTTCTCAAAGTCTTCAGGAATCACAGAGGAGTTAAATCTGAAGCAGTCTGGCTTGCTGGGGATGCTTGTTTATATGCAACAAATATGCCCCAGACTAAGATCTATCAATCTCCAATTTAGAAAAAGTAAAGTATAACCCTACAGAAGAAGCTGTTATCACAGGGCTATCGGGAGGGATTCTAGCTGGCATTGACTGGCTGACTCAGAAGGGCATTCTCCTCCCTTCTCATTAGATATGTTGTGACAGATAAAATAGATCCCACAGATTATATATGCTGTAAAGATTTAGAATAAAAAAATCTTTCATAGTCCTGATAAATAAACCGCTCAAAACCATCAAACCAGCTAATTTCCAAATGCATTTTCATTTAGGTCAGAAAGTCCTTCATTAGGGCAGTAGTTGTTCAATGATATTAGCTTAATCTTACCAATATTATAGATCTATTCAATGTTTACGGCAGTAAGAAGTGCCATGGATATGTAAAAGCAATCTTTTGAACTGACTGTTCAAAGGAGCTGGTCCATAAATGTTAAATCACTTCAAGGATTTCAAGCTGAAGTAAGCTTTCCAAATACAGAGTTTCACATATTTGTTCAAGCTTATCATTCTAATCTCCATTGTCTCCAGAGTCTGTAGATCAATCTCTATCTGTTCCCCCCTTCACTAAAATGTCAACCTGCTGCAAGATGGTTCCAGTAGACAATTATAAGACATGGCATTACCTATCATAACATAAAGCCTCAGTACCACAGTGATGACTGAAGAGAGGAACATGTGATGCTAGCTTCAAACACAGAGAAGTCTCTTTCTGGTTTAAGCTCACGTATTTTGGACATAGGTAGAAAAAAATAAGTAAGTCAGTCCTCCACTGCTTGAGAAGCTTTCTTTTTCTTCTATAATATACACAGAGTATGGATGAGAGAACTTGTAGCATTCAGTGCATTGGACAGAGGTTGAAAGGGCAATTGCTTTTATCATTATGATTATTAAACAAAAGGAAGTGTCCAGGTTAAAACCAATTCACCTCTGTTTCCCACTTACTATAGTTATTTATAGCCAGGCAAAGCACATGGAGAATATAGTTACCACTCGGATGTTGAGATATCTAACATTCAGCTAATGCTTGTGAAAATGAAGCGCATGATGCAGGGCCACGTGGAGTTTGGCTTCATGTGATCAGGGATGTGCAGGACATAAAGGCAGGCCACTAACTGAAAGAGCACTAATCAAGAAGAACAGGGAGAAACCTGTCACAATAACAACATCACATGTTCCCTGATAATACTTTCAGTAGAAACCTCTTGCTCCATATTGTGTGCTGCCTTTGCATCTTCAAGAAATTAAACTCTAAACACTCCAAGTTTTTATATAAAAAATTCCCAACTCCATTTTTTTCTCCTACAAAAACAAAACCCAAAGACACTTGGAAAATCTGGAGTGTGTTAAAAAATTTAAGTATTTCACCTATTTTTTTTTCTCTACCTATAATTAATTTGATGAAGCTAGCATCTAGTGAGAAATACAGTTTCAAAATGGTGGATTATTTTTAAATTCTTGGTGTGCTAATAAAAATGTGTTCTGTTTTGCAGCAGTGGAAGGATTCAGCCATCAAAAGAAACAGACTGTCAGAGATGAAAGAGAGTAAAGAAATGTAGAGAGCCATTTTAAACATATAAGACAAGACTTTCATCTCACGCTGGACCATATGGGACAGTGCTATTAACCTCAGAAAAGAAAATGTGGCAGGAGTGAAAAATATGAAGATAAAAAAAAAAAGGAGTAATTTACCTTCAATAACTTTTCTGATCTGTACCAACACATTTCAAGAAGTCTGCATTTACGCTTTTCCACGGGTGAATGTTTTGCCATGTATTACCTACATCTTTCTGTATATCCAGAAGTGTTGGTATGGATTTTCTGACAGTCTGTGTGTCCTTCCCCCACCTGCCTGCTAGGCTGCCACCAGTGGATACCCTGGCAGCGTGTAGCTGGTAAATGCATGGACTCCTTTGACTGGGTCATATATACACCTTTCTTTCACCTCAGCAGCATGTGACACTGACTGACAAAGCAGTGTTAAAGACAGACATTTCTGTAATTTGTATTTTTTTCTGCCTGAAAAGCAGTTTCACTCTAGCTCTGCAGCTACAGAAGCAAGAACTCCCAGATCTTGTCAATCGTCTCATCGGTGCTTAAAAAACTCCCTCTGTGGGATTCCATAACCTCTTCTCTGCAATGCATTTGTAGACTAAATTCTCCTTATTCTGCAAGTGCTTTCCTAACATTTAAGCTATTTCTTTTCTTCTGCTGAGAACTAAATGGATTACTTTTTATCTTGCCCTTGAGGGACATGAAAAAACAATTGCTCACAATCCTCTTTGTAAGAATCTTCCCCATGTTTAAGCTGCCCATCAGCTTTCTCCTTTCCATACCAAACCAGACAGTTCTTTCAATTCTTCTTTTTGTGTCACAGCATATACTTTTAAGTCTCACTTCTGGTGCTCTGACTGACCCTTCTAGGTGACAGCCCAGAGCTGGCAGTTTTGAGAACTCAGTGTTGAGAGACAGGGCAGAAGCGTTACCAGTGGTGCACACAGAATCTGCTGTGCACTTTCAGATGCCATCAGCGACGGTTTTGCAAATAGACAAACGGTTTTGTACCTGCCCTTTGAGGGATGCACCCTCTGCTTCCAGACCCCGTGGCCAGCCAGGCTGTCTACTACCCCCTCACCAGACCAGGCTTGCCCCCTGGCCTTACCCAGCCCCACAGCCCCGACCGCTCCTTGCAGCAGTACCCCGGGAGGAGGGCGATCTCTGCCCCACGACAGCACCATGAGCATATTCGGCCACTGGCGTTATGCTGGTTTAATTTATTTATTTTTTTTAGGGGGGGGGGATAGAAGGGGCTGGGGAGGGCCATGGGTAATTGGGGGGTATTTAGGATCTTCATGGTAAACCCCACTGAGGCAATCTAGGACGCTCCCATTCCCTGGCTGGGGTCGGGGGGGGGGGGGGAAGCCGGGGGGGGAGGTTCCCTCCTGCGCCCATCCCCGTGGCGGCCGGGCGGGGGCGGGGGGGGCGCCG
>JAOEGS010007238.1:0-21647 GCA_025447755.1 Corythornis vintsioides
CACAGCTGGTGAGAATCTTCTCGATCCCACGAGAAGGAAAATTCCAGGCAGTAGTTATTTTAGCATCCACACTTCTAATTAGTTCTGAAACATTAGCTGCCTGAGCTGGCATTGGATGGATGCAATCCATTCAGCAAAGCCTTAAATTCAAACATTTCCAGCTATGGCAAGCAGGCTGTAAGACTGTTTTTAAAACGTAATCTGTTTAATAACAAGGAAAAAAAGCAAGGATTAAATCTTTTAAAATAAACAAACCTATTTATTTTTACATGTTCGAGATGTAATGAATACTAGAATAATTCTTGTTACCTTCCTCTGGACATGTGTAGCATTTTCATGCTTATTAGAAATTGATGAGAAAATATGAAGAAAATCAGTCCAATTAGAAAACAAACAGACAATTACCTTAACAAAATACAGTTGTGTGTCATGGTAATTTTTATTTAAGATATATATTCAGATTTTCAAGAGGGATTCATATTTTTCAAAGTAAGCCATAATAACAAGCCATATACAGAAGGCCCCTGATCATACAAAGACCTTCTCAGTACCATGAATAAAATAAGTATTTAATAACTCAAGTACAGAATTTTGCTAATTTAACAACAGGTATGAAAGTATTTCAGTCAGCTTAAGATCATAAGTGGTACATTACTGAAATTCACCTTTAAGTCACTTAAGTGATTCAGTAATAATAGTCTTCCCACCTCACCACAGGAACTAGTCTACTTGATTGGAACTGCCTGAAAGTAGAAGCATCTGCACTGTGAGCAACAAAATGTGAAAACTCAATGAAAATAATACTTGTGATATTTTATAAAACACAATGAAAAGAAGAGGTAGATTGAGCATCTAAAACAAATTTAATACTCTCAATAAATCATTGGTATGCCTGGAGATTTCATTCAAGGCCTGACACTTCTTTCTGGAAATAAATCACAAGAATTCCACTGACTTTACTCAACCACTTTAAAGCACCAAAATACTTAATAGATAATGTAATCCCAAGGTGTTCTCAAGACAAAGAAGAGAAGAAATTGTCATCTGGTAACTAATACAACTCTGCTAGTTTACAAGTAGGAATTTATTTATTTATTTTATTTATTTATTAACTTGAATTGTCAAATATTATGTACCTGTAAGCCTCGGAGCGTTCCTTCCTGTTTCTGGGTATCACCATTAATATGTGATAAACAGTCAAGTTTTTCCTGTTCCTTCTCCAGCCATACTTCAAAGGCCTTCAGATTCCTTTGGTATTCATGATGTAAGTTAAGCAGTCCTTCAGCTTTTGTTACTGCCTCCTGTTTAATAAAATATTTACATATATGTATATATCTTAGTTTATCATCAAACAAAGAAACCATAAAAGATAGACCTCCAACTAGGGAGCGAGTTTGTATCTAACGCTGAGCTTTCCAAGAATTCAAGAGTTCTTGGGTTCTGAGGATGGTTTAATCAATTACAGGGAATGAAGGAGCAAATCTGGGGATACAGATGCTTATAGTAGAAAATTCTTTGTGTAATTTTGTGACTTCTTGGATTTGAAGATTTGATCTGGGAACACTTTTAGCTAACATCTTAATGTCTAATAACAAAAACCCTTTTTCCATTTTTATACCAATTTAAATAAAGTTTACTGAACAAAATCTGCATATTTTTAATTTCCTTTTTTAATTATTATACTTTGGAATCATAATCTTCTGTTAAGAGTATCTAAAATCTTAATCACAGAATCATAGAATGTTAGGGGTTGGAAGGGACCTAGAATATAATCTAGCCCAACCCCCCTGCCAGAGCAGGATAACCTAGACCAAGTCACCCAGGAACAGATCCAGGCGGGTCTTGAGTGTCTCCAGAGAAGATAACTTCACAGCCAGACTCATCTCAGTGTCATCCAGTGACAGGACGAGAGGCAATGGGAGTAAGCTGGATCACAAGAGGCTTAGGGTCAACACAATGAAAAACTTTTTCCCAGTGAGGGTGACAGAGCTCTGGAAGGGGCTGCCCAGGGAGGTTGTGGAGTCTCCTTCTCTGACAAATCATCCTAATAACTTTGTTACATTAAGTCACAGCTGTCCCTAAACTTTTACTCCTCATTTAACTGTAAAATAAATGATCAGTGAAAAGCCTTTCTCTTTTTCCTTGTTGCCAAGAAAACAAGAGAGAGAGAGTGCTCTCAAGAAAAGCGGTACCTTTGTTCTGGCTTTGAGGAACTTGTAGCGCTCCTGAAGGTCCTGGAGTTCAAGCTGAGTGACATAATGCTCTGCCATCCCACTTCCTTTCACTTCAATTGTCTCCAGCAGGCTGCTGTGACTCAGCACCTCTTCACTGAGTAGCTGCAAAACAGAAAGAGAAGAATGCATTGATGAATAGGCAGGATTAAAACAAGACCACTGGTTAATCGTGCAGTTTTTCTGCCTTTTTAGTTACTTATAAGGTGATATGGGCTTGCTGCTAGTTTGTGGTAAGGCAAACACACCTTTGCTTTGCTGAGGGCAGCTGTTTTTTCCCTCAGTTCAGCATACTGCCTTTCAGAAGCATTCATACTTGCTTCTACTTTATCCATCCAGCTGGAAAACTGACGAACATCATCCTGGTAACTTGTCCATTTGGAGAGTGCTCCTTCCAGTTGACTGCAATTAAAAAATATATATTTATTATGATAGTGGAGGTTCTCATGCTATTAAAGCAGTAAAGCATAGTAATATACATTTATTCTGTAATGAATTTATAAGAAGGATATATAATAAGCTAAGCAGTCTGAGACAGAGCTGTTAATATCCTACAGGTTTTAACTAGAAGCATTGTTTGGCTGATAAAGAGAAATCAAGTTTTCCAAAATTGGAATATTAAGAAGGTGTGCAAGTTATGTACCTAGCCGATGTGTTTTAGCTTTATTAAATAAAACACAAGTGAAAGATTAAGATCCAGAATCAGAAACTTTATGTCCCTTTGCATACATTTAAAAATTGCTTCATTGTAATGTTTAATTACCCTTGTTATTTTAAATTTAAATATTTGCAACTAGTGATGTGTCACCAAAGATGGATGGAATTTTTTCCCCTTTATTTTTTATTCCATCACTTTGAACACTGGACGCAGTTAAATAATCACCTTCTGGGAAATGTTAGCAAGTGGAAAAACAGACAGGATCTTGATAAACCTCATTTCTGAGAAACATTCAAGGCATTAAATGTAACTCAGTGTAAAATTACAAGGTTATGAACATGGAAACCACCTTTAAGAGTATATTGACAATAAATAAGTGTTCACAAACTTTAGATCCCTCACAGTTTCTTCCCATTTTTCTACTTCAAGTTAATATTCCACTTAAGGTCTCTAGACCTACAATGCAGTTATTTTATATGCATTTGATTCTTGTAATAATGGAACTCTGCAAATTAACTTTTCAAAAGTTTCAACTGTGCTTTATTGCTAAGCATCATCCTGCACCCCATACCCTTTTTACCTCTTGCACTGGATACAAGCAGACAGAAGAGAAGCCCAGCTGTCCTTCAGTGTTTGTAATTGCTGTTCAATCACTGGTACTCCCTCCACAGAAGTATTCTGCAGAACAGATTCTCCTCTTGTCAGAACCATTTTCATTTGGATTTCTTTTTCCTGTTTCACTGCTAGAAGTCCCTATAAAAGTTAGAGGATATTATTTTACTTTTATAATTAACTGTGCATTAATATACTGTCTTTACTGGAAAAAAGAAAAAAAGCTGATCAAATTTAGCATCTCACACAAATAATAAATTGAAAGAGGGACAGTGGGATTCACAGGCGGACTTCACAGAAAGAAAAAAAAAAAAAGGTGACTTTCAAAGGGTAGGTTTAGGCCATTAAAAATAATCTTAGTTGACAGGGAAGTTCAGGGGATCTGTGCAAGTACTTAGAGTTTATCACAGAAGATACTCTTGGGTGGGAAAGCTGACATTCCAAGGTGAATGTCATTTAGATGGAAAACAGGAGGATTCATTCAGAGAATGAATGACAACATAATGTAATGACAAAGCTCTTCTACAAGGCTGAAATATGGTTCTACAACTCTAGGATCTATTTACAACAGGGGAGTACCAACACATAAACTTAGTAAACTGCCAGCAACATCATCTTAGAGACTTCAGCTCCTGGAGCTGCACAGTTAGAATCAGAGAATCATAGAATTGTCAGGGTTGGAAGGGACCTTAAAGCTCATCTAGTTCCAACCCCACTGGCATGAGCAGGGACACCTCCACTAGGTCAGGTTGCCCCATCCAGCCTGGCCTTAAAAACTTCCAAGGATGGGGCTTCCACCACCTTTCTGGGCAACCTGCTCCAGTGTTTCACCACCCTCATGGTGAGGAAATTCCTCCTGATGTCTAATCTGAACCAACCCAGCTCTAGTTTTAATCCATTCCCTCTAGTCCTATCACTACCCAACATCCTAAAAAGTCCCTCCCCAACTTTCCTGTAGGGCCCCTTAAGATACTGGAAGACCACAATAAGGTCTCTTCAGAGCCTTCTCTCCTCCAAACTGAACAACCCCAACTCTCTCATTCTGTCTTCATAGGAGAGGTGCTCCAGCCCTCTGATCATCCTTGTGTCCCTTCTCTGGACACAACCCAACATGCCATATCATTCCTGTATTAGGGGCTCCAGAACTGGATGCAGCACTCCAGGGAGGTCTCACGAGAGTGGAGTAGAGAGAGAGAATCACGTCCCTCAACCTACTGGCCATACTTCTCTTGATGCAGCCCAGGATATGATTGGCTTTCTGGGCTGCAAGAGCACACTGATGGTTCATGTTGAGCTTCTCATCCACCAGTACCCCACAAGTTACAACAGTAACTACACTAATACGCATCAATTAATGTAAAGTAACCTATACTTGCATTCTTCTTAAGTATCTAAAATGAGCAAATTTTGGAGTCTGTTGTTTCCATACCTCCAGCTTTAACATCCTGCTGTCCAGCACACTCTTGTCTGCAGTGGGATGACAGTAGGAATCCAGCATGTGAACTGCATCAGCCACCCAGTCCTGGAGGTCCTTGACACTGTGTGAGAACTGCTGGTGCTCTGCTACCACCCTATCCATTCTGGAAACTTTCTCCTGCAATTCATACAGCAATTAGCACCAGCAGCTATTCAAATTCCTGCTATACCCCACACCTATTTATTATTTTTATAATGAGTTTCATAAAGTTGATTAAAGTTTTTATACGTTGATAACCACAAGTACACTTATTGAGCATGGAATGAATTTTGCATACACATACACACAAACTTGTTCAAATGTGATATATACATGAAAATTTCAGAAATATCCTTTCTGTTAGATTATTTTCTAAATATAAAGCTTCACCTAGTTTTCTCCTTTTATCCACAGTATAAGAGAGTTTTCCAGTTTCACTTTTTTCTTAAAAATCTGGTAAATCACACCTAAACTGCAGTGCTGTAATTGAAGATAACTTGTGAAATCTGTCAATGCACGGGACAGATTTAAGCCTGTGAACTATGGCACGACAGCAACATTACTTTGTTGATACTTGGAAAAGAAAAATTACTCCCATTGCTATAATCATTCTTCTGAAAAAAATCACTAACACTCATATGAATAAAAAATAAACACTCAACTTACATTGCAATTTTAAGGCCTGAGTTGAACAAGAATATAGAACAGAGTGCATTTCACATGCTGACAGAAAACTAAAAGTCAAGCCAGTGTAATAGAGAACTAAAACCAAGACAGTCAAACAGGCTTAGGAAGTTACTGAGAAGGATCTTTCACAAGTATCCATGGCTATTCAAAGAATTTGAAGACTTCTCTCATAGGTTTGATCATATGTATCATCTGCCTCAGACTCCCACTCATCCTGACCTCCTACAAATTCTGTCCACATAAGCCAATGTTAGTATCTCATCCATCTTTGTTTTTCTCATTTTGCAGTTATGAAAACTTTCATAAAACAATTTTCAATAAGTTGTACATCTCTAGACAAACTCTACAGCTTTTCTTTTCATGGAGAAATTAGAAATTTACAAACTAGCAATTCCCCAAACATAAATACTTTCTGAATTGAATTGCTATCCCTTCCTATATCCTGATTTATTGTCATTACTTTAGTAAGTACAACCCTAATGCTCTATAAAGCCTCCTTTGTGACTAGAACTATGTGAAAATATGAAGACCTTCTAATCTGCTTATACATTAGAGATAGTAGAACTATGAATGGTGACGTGTCAAGCAGCACTCAGCAAAGCAGAGCTAGATTAAAGCCTGGCACTTTAGAGTTTGGCCTGTCTCCCCTTGAACCTTCAAAAGCAGCCCAAGTGATACTTGATAGAATAGAGAGATGGCCTAACAGTTTTAGATGAAGATACGATGTAAATAATTAGTCTTCATTATAGAATGTGAAGTAGTAATAAGTTATTTTCTTAAAAAACAAATCAAATAAATAAAAATGAACTCCATAAAATTTTGAAAGATACTTTTTTCAGTTACCACTTCTCACAAAACTAAAATGTCATCAATACTCAAAATAATAAAAATCAAACTTTAATCAAAATACATTTAAATAAAAAAATTAAAAATCACAATTCCATTTTGTTGACAGTCCCAGTCCTTACTTTTACTCTTTAAAGCCAGTGCGAAAGACACGAGAGCTCAGACATACCACAGAGCACACGAGCACAACAACTGCAGCCTTTCAAATTTCAGTCTTTTTCCCCACATGCATCAAAATGAACCACTTAAAAGCCCATACACGGGATGCATTACCTTTGTCAGATTGCTTAAAGTAAGATATTGAGAAGACAACTGAGACACTCTGCGCATAAAGCTTTTGCTGACAGCTTGCTCTTCCCACAGCTGCTGAGCTTTCTCTTTTAGCCTGTTGAGCTGATGCTCGTGGCAGCTTATTTCCTCAAGGACAGACTGTAAAGCACAAGCACGTTAATATTGAGTGGGTGCAAGAAAGCAGGAAACAGAGAAGCATGAGGGTCCCCATGAAAAACAGCAGTGACATATGGCAAGCTTGTTGAGGAAGGCACAGCATACGGCTACAGCAATGTAGCATGAGCATGTCATAAGAAACATGGAGATGCAAAACCTGATGGAACAGGAACATCAGCAACAAGCCATGAAAACGGTTCTCGTCTTATTTAGAGGTCAGGATGGTAGAACAATCAAGCTTTTGAGGCCAGGAGGATGGGACAGGTAAGTCTGGATGTGTTAAAGGCTTTAAAGATGTCACCTGCAACTTCTGCTGTTCTTTCCTCTTGGAAGGAAGATCATGGAGCCGACTGCTACTTCCTTGTACCATCTTTTCTGTTGTGGTCAGCCACTCCTGCAGAGGCTCAGCAGTTGCTTCAAAGTCCTTCATCTGGATCTTTAAGTTCTGTGAAGATAAGCACAATTCTATCAACGCTTCCACAGACTGAGAGTAACTGTAAAGCACAATACACAAATCAAGCACCAAAAGGATATATAATTGCAGCCAAATACTACACATCTCTTCAAATAAATTACATCAGCTCTGGTCCTTCCTATCCTACAAACAGGCACAGAAAGAAAAGTGTGAGAGAGCACACAGAGAAAACAATATAGGGTATGTCCACACAGTTGAGGGGAGGCTGAAGCAAATTTTATCTGGAAAGAAAGCTTTACAGATCTTATGAGCTTTGACTTAGTGTAAGTCTAACTCACTCAGCTAAGGCACTCTGAAGAAAGGCTAATTTGGGATACAAATTACCTAACACCTGACTGCAAGTCATTCACACTGACTCCACCTTAAATGGGTTGACACTATTCCTAGGTGATGCATGACCAAGATTAACCCAATGCTGGGGATCATTTCTGATTATATTCTTTTTTAGTGTAAAATTTTGGTTATAAAAAACATATGCATAAAGGCATATGTAGGTATTCCCTCAGTGCCTGTTTATTTTTCTTGTAGGTTTATTTTGCATTATAAAAAAAAAAAAAAAAAAGAAAAAAGAAAAAAGAAGAAGATAATCTGGAATAATTCATATGGACTAGAAACACGAACAGCATAGCTCCTGTGCTCCAGCTGGCTTTATTCCCTTGTCCCCACCCCCACCCCAGCTCCAACTGATTTAGTTTTCTTTATAGCTATAGCCTTAACACTTAAACATCAGCATGAAAACTAAGTCCATTAGATTGAAAAATACTTGTCTCAAAAAAATTAACCTCTAAAAACATCCTCTTTTTATGGCAACCCTGAGATGAAGAAAGGTAAGTCCTTCCTACCTGAAAGTTAGGCTTTCCTGCATGATTAATTAAAAGTACTTAAAACTTCTCAACTGGCTTGGAAGAACAGGTTGTAAACAGGAATGCATAGGAACTTTAATTCTCCTGTGCTATGCAGGGAATTCCATCTAAGACCTTTTGACCTTAAAACATATGACCTTAAAAGAGATTTTATTTTTAAGACATACACCTTCTGTACTGGTTGAAATGAGAGTTCTGAACAGAGAAAGGCCATGGAGTTTATTTAAAAGGTTGCTCAAATAAATGACTCCATTTCACCAGTTTGCAATAAAAGAGCTAAAATTTACTCACTGTACTGTCACTACTCAATCAGCAACACTGACAGAAATCTCTGCTAAAACAGTCTTAAAAAAAAAGAGGTTTAGTAATTGAATACATTTGGCGAGAATCATGTTAATGAATTTGTGCAACTGCTCTCTTTGCTACCTCCAGCTACTCTGAACAACACCCTTCTGCATAAAAAACACCATCGAAATCAAAGTGAGATCAGGTCGTAAGGATATATGTAAATAAAAGTAAAATGTAGGAAGAAAAATGAGACTTCTTGAAAACAACTATTTATTAATTCTATCACATCATAAACACTTCAGCTATATACAAAACCTAAACTGTGCTGCTTGAAACAAAAAGCAAAAGGAAATTTAGATTCAATATTTGGAAATTTGGTCCAAGCAGTGACAACTTCAATACCTCCAGTGCAGATTCCTTTTGGTGGAGGGTGGTAATAAATTTTTTCCAATCTTCTTTAGCTGTAGCACATTTATCTTGGGTAACTTTAGCCTTTTCCTTTGGTAAAACAGAGCACAGCAGTTCTCCTTTGGATGCTACCACATTTAGTTTTTGTTGCCCATCCTCACTTTCTGATAAGAATTCCTAAAAACAGTGATAAAAGAAACGAACTGGTAAACTTTAGGTCTCAGTGAAGATCAATGGCAAGCTCCCAGAAAACAAGAATAAGATTGTTTCTGCTTGGTAATATGCTAATTCTTCTTTTGGCACATTCTATTTTAACACCACTGTTCATGTGTATGTGACTGAGGGACAACGGATACTTAATTCAGAAGTCCCATGCATCTAAATAACACATATATGAAGACTTTGAGATTACCTGAGTGTTCTGCATTTCATGAGACAATTACTGGGCATTTAGTTGGGTATTACACTGCTTTAACTCACCATAGTACAGAAAGTGGCAACAGTTTCATGTCAGGGATCCAGTATCCTGGCACAGATCATAAACAGCAGGAGCCAGGGCCCACTGTGAGGCACACACAGGACTGAAGCCTTGCCCATAGCAACCAGCCACACTGGACTTCCAACGAGCACATAGGGGTGTGGGATGATGCTTTCACCCTGAGCAATGTCTAAGCCATGTGGTTTATCCCTCTGCATCCTTAACTTCCCTGTTTGAAAATATTTTTCTTCTTGGAAATCTTGCACAATGCTTGGCGTGCAAGAAGTGTATGGAAAAGTGCACATGCAAGAATTACATGGAAATAAATGTAAGGAAGCAGACAGATTTTTAAATCCCAATGCACTGAGATACTGTTCTTGTTATTAATTTTGAGCATTTAGGACTCAGTTTAGTAGTCTTAAATACCAATATTTTAAACTGCTACTGTTATTATTATGTGACACAAATAGTTTTATTTCCATAAGGTTACATCCATGTTCAGAAGTAACAGGCTTGATCCAGAAATTACTGTCAGGTTCTGATTTGGTGTTAAGACTAGGGGTCCTAGTAGAGAATCTCAAGCTGTTAGCTTTGAGATACTTGTTTCAAGTTCTGGCTATACTAAAATCAAAAATATAATTGCCTTGTAACTTAATGATGTCAAATGAGCTGACGGAACACTGACGTTTAACAAAAATAAATTTAAAGTGTATACAGGTTACCAAAACACCTCCAGAAGTCCAAAAGAAGTTACTGAGCAGTTGCTGCATGTCAAACAAGCAAACAAAACAAAAAAACAACCAAACAAAAAAAATGTATTTCATCTAAAGCAGTTTTCAGGGAGGAGAATAAAGTGAGGTCTTGTGCTATGAAGAGGCTGCAGTGATTAAGTAAAAAAAAAGATTCTTAATCAAACTTTCTAAAACTCATATATTTAGTGTCAGAAACTACCTGGATTTTTTCCCATGATACGTCCTCTAAACATAGTCTTATTTTGGGGTAGTCAAAAATCTGATATATTAATACAATATTGTTTATGCTTTTAAATAAACTGTTTAAGCAAGGGAAAGAGAATTTACCAAAAGGAGGAAGAAGTGATTTGGGTTTTGGTATTTTCTGAGAAACTGGTATGAATTCTTTCTTTTATATTATCTAACTAAAGGTTTAAATAGGCTCATTATGTAATGATCATTTTGCTATTTTTACTTAAAATCATAGTTATATTCTATTCATTAATTTATTTCTTTCACCTGCTTTACTAAAATAAACTTCTAATTGGCATTCCTTTCCACAGAGATATTTAGCCTTATGTGAAAAATATAATTTTAAGTGCTTGCATGGCAAATATTTTAACCCTGTTCTTGCACTATTTAAAGGCTCTACTTTTATATATGTGGAAAAAATATTTACATAACTTTGAAATAATTTTATGTACTAAGTCCTGATTGTGTTATCATTCTAATTTTACAGTACACTCCAAGTTAAAAACCATTTTTTTCCCTATTGTAAAAAAAGAATTAAACAAGGAAAATTACTGAGACAGTTACTAAATACAAAATGTAGCCCAACAATTAAACAGAATAGATTAAAAAAGAAAAAAACAACATGTATTTCCTTGCAATTAGTCACCTTTAGTGTTGACAATAATAACATTAACAAAAAAACCCAAAAACCTATTAACCATAAAATTCAAATGGACCTTGATATGAAACTATGGGTCTCCCTTAAAGTAATACTTTAGGGCTATAGAGTTACCTGTATTTTCTGCAGATTTGCTGAAGCTTCATTGATATTTTGAGGCACATCAAAACATTTGGCTGTGGTGACTTTTGCATTGACCAGCCACTGCTGGAAGTCCCTGAAAGCCATCCGAAATCTTTGCTGCAAGATCTGCTCTTTGCTCTGACATCCTTTGGAAGCTTGCAGGCAAAGGCTGGGTGTATCACACCAGGGAAGCAGCAGAGCAAGGGAGGGAGGGAGGGAGGGAGGGAGAAGAGGCAGGACTGTTAGGTGACAATGCTATTACTTAGTTCTCTGCAATACAATGGTAAGGTTAAGTTAACCTGGATTCCTCCCACCACATTTAACTTAGGCACCAGGAAATCCATTAGAAGCTTTCAGTGCCTTAAAAGTGAAGCATGCAAATTGGGACACAACTGTCACAGCTATGACAAGTGTGTTACCAGATAGTGACTCAGTGCACCTCATCATAAATGGCTTCTGCAAGTCCCCTTCCTAGGGGCAGGACACAGAACTACAGCAGTGACAATTCTGCTGTGGCTCACTTAAGTTCACAATGTTAGAAGCAATCAGTCTGGGTCACCACCCCCTTCTGCAGCT
This sequence comes from Corythornis vintsioides, assembly GCA_025447755.1. NCBI lineage: Eukaryota > Metazoa > Chordata > Aves > Coraciiformes > Alcedinidae > Corythornis > Corythornis vintsioides. The sequence goes on from JAOEGS010007238.1 coordinate 11,790, forward strand.
ACAGGAGTCAAAAGCTACAACCCTCTGCCAGAAACCACAGCAGCTTATGTCTGAAATGCAGCTGTCACACTCCTAAGTAAATCAGAGTGGCCTGAGAGGGTTACCTCTCATTTCCTTACAAGGATTCCTCCTGTAATAGGGCAGGTGTGGATGTACATTAGCTGCAGCTGAATCTGGCGGCATAGCCTGGCTTGTAGAAAAGAAACAACAAACTCATCTTGCTACTTCGTACAAACCTGTTTCTAATTCTAAAGTTGTAACTAACACTTAAAAGACAGCTCAAACACTCCCCTCACATGGGACTGGTTAACTATAAACAAGATGAATGTGTACCTGTTATACTCCTTGATCAACCCTGAAACTTTTGAAGAATGAGTACTCAAATCACTGGAAAATTTGCAAAGATCATTTAACTGAGTTTTGATCTCATCTGTCATATGTTCAGACTTCAGCAGGGTATCCAATGTTTCCTGTTAAAACAAAACAAATGAACAATATTGGTGAGAATAAAAAAAAAACAAACAAAAAACCCTAAAAGAAATAAAAATATCTTTTTAATCACAATTTATTAGAATTTAAATTCAACTTCACTTATGATCTGTGCACTTTCATTTTCAAAAGCATTTTACCAGTCAAGCCTCTAGAAGTATCTTTGAAATTATGAGCTTCTAGATACCAGATTTCTGGAAGCCTCAACTTTCTTAGCTCACAATGTTCTCAAAGAACATTTTAAGTAATAAATTTTAATAAATGAGCTGGGGTATTGTCAGCTGTGTACATATAAAAGTACATACGATCAGGGAATAGCACATGATATGTGTTTATATAAATGTAATTAGCCTGTTGGCTTGAGTTTAGCATGTTCAATAAAAACTGGTTTCAGCTGTATCCAAAAAAACTAATCTACTCCAAAGCTTTTAACAGCTTCTACTGTTTCACAGAGGGCTTCATAATGTAAAAGTACAGCTGCCCACAGTTGGGTGAGAATAAATGGGTTACTGCCTGTCACTGCTGCATTGGGAAGTCTCTTGCTTTGGAGACAGCTAAACCAACAAAAAACAACAACAACAAAGTTTTTGTTGGCCTAGCTTAGGTCACTGAGAGAGATGTGAGAAGCCCTCCAACACAAACAGTCCTGGTGACGTCTGCAGCAGAATCCCTCCAGCTACGCCAGCATAACCAGCAGTGCAGATCTGGCTCCTCATCTCACTAGAAAATAAATTATTCAGGCATTCCTCTTGGCTTAACAGGGAGAAGAGACAACCTTCTAGCTAGTTACATCCACCAAGGCAGAGGCTCTGCAGCAGAGGCAGGCCAGTGTGTTTGCACACAGAGGATTAGTTTGGCTAATATGAAAGTGAAGACAGATTTGAACAGAACAGGGAAGTGGGACAAGGAAGTAAAAAGCCAGCAAGGGTCTAGGAAGCCAATCAATGAACAGATAAGAACAGTAAATGGACAAAAATCCAGGATTCAGCTTGTGTCTGCTGCCCACAAGCAACTTAGTGCTTGCTTCATACCCCTTTTCCTCAAAAGGTCTGCAGAAATTTTTATTCCTTGCTTCTTTGCAGTACCTGAATGGCCAGGGATAAAAACCACAGCAATCCATTTTGGGAAAAAACAACTGCAAGCATGCCTTGGTTATGAATAAGAGACCATAATCACAGCCTGATTGTATTAACATTACTGAAATCTGTTTTAATTTACTGCTCACAGGGATGCTCTGTAAAATGAAGCCTAGAGCCATTTCAAATGTTTATGTGTAAAAACTTTCATATGTTCTTGTGAGTATGAAGAAATATTTTGCTACAGTCGATTTTCAGAACTCCTCTGATTTATGTTATTCATGCTTGTACTATGAACTTTAGCTGCTTCAAATCAAGCATACACCAGAAATCACTAAAACCATAATTAGAAGACACTAGAAACAATCACAGCACCAGTTTGTTTCTGTGCCATATAAAGCAGCATTTGAATTAATTAATTATGTAATAGCAATGATGTTTAGGAGATCAGATAAACTAGCTACTTTTTGTTTATCTTACATTATGTTAAACTACACACAGAGATTTTTTGTGAGAGCTGTAGGAATAACAACACAGTGGCCATTACTTAAACAGAATGTCACAAATTGTATAGGGCAGGAATCACCATAATGGAGTATCAACAGCTTTTACAATCGTGTTTGAATTGATTGTTTTCAACTATATTTTTCAGTTTCAAATAACCTACCTCAGTAAATACTAAAAGATAACCTATTAACAAACAGGAACATTAACCTGCAAAACAGGTTACATCTAACTATGGTATTTTTCCTTACAGAAACACTGACAGCACTGCTGCAGCCACCTCTATTTAATTTTCAATCTGACAATTACCAAAATAATTTGCTGAATTTCAAGTGCAAGACCTCCTGTTCTTATGTTGCACATACCTGAAGGGAGAGGGCTTGAGTATAACATAAAACCAGAATGAGCTTGCTAATTGTGGGAATTAGGAAACACATTTTTAACTCATGGCCTTGGCTTACATGGCAACAGAATCACTATGAGACAATGGAAATGGAAATGAAAAGCCTGCAGTGCTATTTTATGTTCACAATAGGACCTATCCCTGGGGTCCAGAAATTGAGGGATTATTGTCACATTTCCTCTAACTATAAATAAAATGACACGTTAGGGCTGTGAATATTAAGTCTTGAGACTCCTCTGCATTTTTGTCATTAGCTAAAGTTTACAACTGTCTAACATAAAGTGTTGTTACTTAGAGATGCAGTACACAGAGAGTATATACAATAAAAGCAGTATTCTTTCAATTTAGTACTTCCTCACTTCTAAAATATAAAAAATGTCTGGTCACTGTTGCTGTACATTGATGACAATTCCAATTTCATGTCTACCTTTCCTTTAAAAAAAAAAAAAAAAAAAGGAAGACTTTGCATATTTGTACAATTATGTGCTCTAAGGTAATGTCAGCTTTATTACTCCTACAGACACATGCTGGCACTCAAGCAAGCAGGTTCCATAAATCTGTGTCAGGCAATTCTGTCAAAGGGGAAGCTACAGAAATAACTTGGCACAGACACTGGATGAGGAGATTTATAACCTCAGTTCAAAGAGAAGGTGTTCTCAGGCTTTTTTAGTATTTCTTCGATCAAGGTCAGAAAGCAGCATCACTCAACACCTCTCCTCCTTTACTGAAATGGCTTCATTGCTACACCTGAAAGGTAATGATGCTCTGTGTCTTTTCTCAACATGTGATTCACAGTAGTCAACGTTCATAAAAACACATCTCTTGATTGTTGTAAATATATATATTTATATATAATGTGTGTGTGTGTAAGATACATGCATGTGAATTTTTGTTGCTAGAATACAATCAGGAACCAAAACACCCCCCTATTTCTCTACACTGCATTCCATAGCAGAGAAATTAACAAGTATAGTGGTTTTCAGCGTAACTTCTTTAAATATTGGACAAGATTTCAATCTGCATAATGTGAAGGATATTTCACGAAATGGGAAGGATAAACTCAATACACTCCTGACACATTATAGGTCAGGCACGGCTCCAGCCAATACTTGGCTTTTCGGAAATGCTTCACATCTGCCCGAAAAAATGCTAATCTAGATTGGAACATTGAGCAACTAGGAGGAGAAGTTCAACCCTGGTGTGCTAGTTCCTTCACTGTCTCAGGCACAAATCTTATTTTTAACATTTAAAATCCAGACACCCTTTGCTACACCTTGAACAGTAGTGTCCCAAAAGAGAAACGTCTTCTGTAAAGACTCCTTGCTATGATTACAGCTACAAAAAGTTTGGAAAGTTGGGATTTCACAGAAATATTTGTCACATTTTACTATTTTCTTCTTGATAGTCTCGCTTGGCAGAAGTTCCCTGAGCGCAGTAACCATACATTTCCTACCGAAAAGCTGCTAGGAAAAGAGGTGTGCCCTTACTTTCTCCTTGCGCCAGCTTTCCGCGACCTCGGCGTCGGTGTGGCGGCTGTCGAGGGGTGCCAGGCTCTGCGAGCAGGCAGCCAGCAGCCCTCCGAACCGCCGCACGGCCTCCTCCAGCCGCGACACCTGCGTCGCAAACTCCCGCTCCGACAGGGCCATCTGGCTCAGCACGTCCCGCAAGCTGCTCTGGCTCCGGAAGGCGCTCTCTTCCCACTGCTTCCAGTCCAGCCGCAGGGCCTGCATCTCGGCGGCCAGCAGCTGGCACCCGCCGGCAGTCGTGCTGCGCTCCGCGGCTGGAGCCAGCGTCTCCACTCGGCCCAGCCGGCCCGCCCCGATCTGGCGGGACTCTACCAGCTCCTGCAAGGCGACATTGCCACGGTGTAGCCAGCAGAGGCCCCGCCGCCGGGAAGGAGGGGGCCGTGCAGGCTGGGGGCAGACCCGCAGAGCGCCCTCCGCTGGGAATGGGGGGACCGTGCAGGCCGGGGGTAGACCCGCAGAGCGCCCTCCGCTAAGAATGGGGGGACCGTGCAGGCCGGGGGTAGACCCGCAGAGCGCCCTCCGCTGGGAATGGGGGGACCGTGCAGGCCGGGGGTAGACCCGCAGAGCCCCCGCCGCCGGGAATGGGGGGACCGTGCGGGCCGGGGACAGACCCGCAGAGCGCCCTCTGCTGGGAAGGCGGGGGGCGCGCAGGCCGGGGTCAGCGGGCCGGGCTCGTCCCGCACCGAGCGGCGGAGACTTTCCGGCAGCCGGGCAGCGAAGCGCTGCCGCAGAGGGGTGAGAATAGGAGTGTGCGGGCTTTACAGTGGTTAAACAGAGATTGCGAAACTTCTGTAGGCGTAGGGGAGAAAGGACTTCTTTTAGGTCCTGAAAATACTGTTTAGATTAAGATGTGGGAAGTGGTAACGTGTTTTTTTTCACATAAGAAACACTGATATGTAGCCGCTCGTTGCGGCTTTAAAAACAAGACTGTGCTGCTCAGAAAGGCATTTTACAGCTTACCCGTGCTCTGTGGTGAGCTTTAATTGGCTGCACATGTCATTTTTGCTTTTTTTTTATGATTATTTTCCCCAGAAATTAATTCTTTCCACAGTGCCCTATTTCAGTCTCACACATGCTACAAGGGAATTTTGGGAGTTTTCAGTTTAAGAAACTGGTGAATATAAATATCATGCCAAACACTGCATTCCAGAGTAGTGTTACTTACTCTCTTGGTTTTACAAGCTGGAAGCTACCATCTCCTCCCTTCCCTGCTTCTATACATGGGGAGTTTTGAGCACTAAAGGAGACTCAAAAGTACCCAAGAGTGTAGAACAAATCTGTCCTTTGATCTCAGGCATACTGAATCTTCAGCTAGTAAGTGATCTGCTCACTGGCACACTCTCATGTTTAGGAGCAGAGTAAAATGTTGCTGGAATGAGTATCTGAGCATATACAGCAGGCAAGAGTAAAACAAGCAGTCTGCTTTAATGTTGCATTCAGGAATATGTAATTTACTTAGGCACTCAAATGCCTAGGAATGGATGCCAAGGCAAGGAGAATATACTAGGGAGGCAGCACATCCATTTCTACAGTTTTGGGGGGAGAACAATTCTTGCACTGCTTTCTGAATCTCCATTTCATTCAAATTAGGAAAGGCTATTGCTGACTGATTCAGACAACTCTGCTCATGGAGAAAGCCTATTCAAAGATGAGGACAGAGCAGTATTCATTAATTAACTACATTCTTCTGTGATGCCACTTGGCTTCTGCTCTTGCAAATTGTTTCCATGTGTGCTGTGGCTAACTCAGGTCTGCTTGTAGTTTATCAGTTTACTATGGGGAGGGAGACAAAAAGTGAACATAGCTTAGAAAGCTTGCTTTCAGTTCACTGAAACGCAATTATTATTTCAAATACACAAAGATAATGCAACTTTTTTTGCTCTGGTCTACTTGAGAGTCTGAAAGGCAGATGAAATAATAAAAGCTAACTTATCTTACATTGATTTTGGCCAGCTTTTTCTGTATGCTTGGTGTATCTCCAGATGTATCAGACCAGCGGTGTAGCTCTTCCTTTGCAGAATGGAGCCAGTCTGTGAATTCATGCACAGCATCAAGGTAGAGCAAATGATCCTTCACAATATCTTCTACTTTCCTCATTTTCTCCTATCATTCAGATGAAGAAAACAAACAAACAAAAAAACCCATTAAAGTGCTTAAATACTGTCCTGGCTTTAAGCACATAGTGGTATAGATGGGAGTCCTGGTCTGACTACATAGCATGCATTTACAGGCTGAATAGAGCACAGCTTATAGCAGTACAGCAGTGCTACACTGCACAAGGGTGGTTGTGAATACAACTGTCTAGACCAATCATTCTGCTGAAGCAAAAGATGAAGAAGCCTTCTGAAAATGTGTGCAAATATGTACCTCAACACATCCTTTAACACAAAACATACTGCTTCATAGATACAAAAGCTACAGTTGTTTAGGTCTGGCACTCTTTTCCCAATATGCCCTGGAGAGGGTCTTGCAGATCACCCATGAGTCCCGCCAAGGAGCAACATGCTGCCACAAACACAGCTCTTATTTAGAAGTACCAAGGCTCTGTAAATGCTAAGCAGAGCCACAGAGATGTCCCATACAAAGACTACAGTGCAAAAGGTTCTTATGATGCCGAGTCCCATTTTAACTATGGGATCCAAGTGGTGGCAATCCCCAGCAACATACCTTGAAGTCCTGGAGGATGCTTTCCCTGATACAGACAAACAAAAGCTCCATGTCTCCATCTTAGATTTTTAATGACAAAGCTTGAAGTGGGGCCAGTTTACCTTACTATAAAAAAGTCTAGATTTGCCTTTGGTATGAGTAAATAGATTTGTTGTAACATTCATGAATGTATGTCAAAACTAACCAAAGTGAATTGAAGTAAGAAAATAGCTTTTTACTTCTGTGTGGATAATCTAATCTGGATCCAAGTGTCCTTTAAACCAGTTTAAAACTAAACCACTTAATAATTAAACTCCAGTTATTTTTAACTTTGAATAACTCCGTATTCAATGAATGCTTTTTAAAATAGTTAGATTAAAAAGCCCTACTGTTCCCACTGAAAATAATCATCATAATTTCTTATAATGTGTTAGGCCAACTAGACAATGGATGGTTAATAGCTAAAAAAAGTAAAGACCTAAAGTAAATCCTCCAGGTTATTACATCTAAATGCACTTTATGCAATAACAGAATAAGAAAGTTTCCACGTGCACCTGGCTCTAAGCAAAATAAACAGTTCCCTAGGAGAGCAAAAGAAGACCCAGTAAAGGCAACCACGTACCCTTTGGTTTGCATTCACACACCAAAATACAGCACCAGTAAACAGGGAGAGTGAACACAAAGTGCAACTTTGATTGGTCTCTTCTGATGCAAACTTTCCTATTAACTGAGCAGGTAGAGATTGTAACAGACCTAATGTCACTGTCATGATCTGGGTGGCAGAAGGTCTCAGTGAACTCAAGTATGTTTCCTTAGAAACCAAACATAATACACGTATAGCACATGCAGTACTTAGTGGCTTGAAACACCACAAAAATGGGCAAATATCTTTCTGACAATATGATTTCTCTTTCTGACAATGCGTTTTCTGCTCAGGGAGTTGTTTCATTCTTCCCTTTCTAGGTTAATTAAAAAAAAAAAAAAGTACTAGGAATGAATGAAAAAGAATTGGATGAAAATAAATCCAGAAGAATGTCAGAAATACTGTTGTATTACTGCTGTAAAACATGCCCTGCACTTTTCAAAAATCATAAACATACCACTTTCAGTTCCTTTTCTGCATTCCAGTGAACTTTAGAAAACTACATCCAACTTTTTTGTTAGACTCATCTATAATAAAAGTCAAGATTATTCAAACAGTCAATTCTTTAGTTACTAAAATATTATGAAAAATAACATTTTAGCTATTTATACAGCTGTCTAAACATTTTACTTACTTGATATGGAGATCTTTGCCTTTATCTTACCTTGGCTATAGTTGTGATGTCCTTAAATTGTGTTTTTAGTTCTTTTTGAGATGCTTCTCCAAAAGAATGATCCTCTGTTTTTTCATAGAGTTCCACAGCCTTTTCAATGAGTTGCTGTAAATCACCAGAATGATCCTCTATCTCAGAAACAATAGTCTGGAAGTGGTCCAGCTGAGCAAACTTCTCCTTCAGACCAATCTGTGGTTCTAAAGGCTGTTCCACTTTGTGAGCCAGTTTCTCTAACCACTGCTCCAGCTGGTTTTTCCTTTCCAGATACTCATTCCACTGGCTAATGACAGACTCTAGGCAGCTTGCATTAAAAGAAACATACAGAGTACAGATAAGAACTTTTGAAAAGTCTGAAATAAAGACCCTGCTTTTACCTATATTGTTGGACTGTCTGTAGTTATGTATAATATGTTTAGAATAAGCTTTTTGTCCCCCATCTTGCATGTTTTCTTTGTCAGCTTGCGTCTGATTTTAGAATTTCTGTGTTATTTGGGCTACTATATATAACTTGATATAATTGATTCCCTTTTACAGGAAGCAGGTTTTACAGGTTCCATGAGCAATTTGTCTGTCTCAGAATAATCAAAAGTACATTTCGGTTTCTGTCCAGCAAAATAAAATACAGATCATCACTGGAGATCTATAATCAGAGCAACAAAATGTATGGTAACCTATGAAATACTGACAATTAAGAGATATTGTGGCAAGTTTTGGATGAAAAAAAAATCAATTGTATATAGTCCCAATTATAATTTATCAGAAATTCTCTCTTGTTATATATTGCTCCTGCTAGCAGATCATCAGATTTCTCTGGGATTTGTTTCAAGGAATGTAATTCACATTATAACAGATTTAATGATAAACATGAGTGCAGTAAGGATTTAATTAAAAATATAATGGTCTAGTCTAATTTAAATAGTAATTTAAGACAAAAATTGGGTGAAATTAGATGGAAATCTTAAAGGCAGCTGATTGTAACTTTCTACATGTATTACAATTTTGGAATAAGCAAGAAAGTGGTATCACTTTAAGTTGAAAAAAAATCCAATTTCCCTACTTCATGGCTCCCGCCATTGAGAGTTGATATTTAGAATGCAGATACCCTAGCAATCAAATTACCTATGATCTTTATATACAGATCTGTGAGTCTTCTGAGGTACAGAAAACTTACATTAGATAACTAAGGATGTAGGATCATGCATAGGTTTTCCAAGGGCCCATTTCTATCTGATAATGACTGGGATTATGGAACAGAAAGGTCTTAAATTATTAAAAGTAGGAATTTGATGAAATTAACACTTTGTTTAGGAAGGAGAAATCAGCTGTACAAATACAAACTTGAGGATAACTTCCTAGGCATATAGTGCTGTGCAAAAGGATTTGGAGACAGTAGAAGATAAAGAAGTTAACAAAATTAAACAGTATGATACTGTTGGAAAGAAAGAAAAATCTAATTCTGGAGTGAATTAAAAGTATTGTATGAAGAAAATGTAAAGTATTCATATTCTTTTCAAAATTAATAAGGGCTTAAATACATTAAGAGGTCATCCCACTTTCAGTTATTATCTTTTAAGAAAAATGTAGATAAAGTCATGATAGTCTGCAGTCTACTGAAAAAGAAACAAAGATGAAAGAGGCCCAGAAAGTATTAGTACTGGGAAACTAAGAAACATCAGCCTGTCTAGAACAGAGATGACACAAGCCTTCAAATATAGAAAATGTTCTCACATAGGCAATAACAAGAACCTTCCATACAAGGTTAAGACAATAGGAAATCAGCTTCATTTGCAACAAAGATTATTTGGAGTGGGTATTACAGAATCACAGAATGTGAGGGGTTGGAAGGGACCTAGAAGATCATCTAGTCCAACCCCCCTGCCAGGGCAGGGGCACCTAGA
>JAOEGS010007239.1:14390-32382 GCA_025447755.1 Corythornis vintsioides
TTTCCCTTGGCGCAACTTGAAGCCATTCCCCCTCGTCCTGTCATTTTTAACTTGGGAGAAGAGGTCGACCCCCACCTTTCTACAACCTCCCTTCAGGTAGTTGTAGAGAGCAGTAAGGTCCCCCCTGAGCCTCCTTTTCTCCAGAGTAAACAATCCCAGCTCCCTCAGCCTCTCCTCGTAGGAGAAATTCTCCAGAGCCTTCACCAGCTTTGTTACCCTTCTCTGAACTTGCTCCAGTACCTCAACATCCTTCTTGTAATGAGGGGCCCAAAACTGGACACAGTACTCAAGGTATGGCCTCACCAGGGCCGAGTACAGGGGTACAATCACCTCCCTGCTCCTGTTGGCCACACTGTTCTTGATACATGCCAGGATGCTGTTGGCCTTCTTGGCTGCTTGGGCACACTGCTGGCTCATACTCAGTCAGCTGTCTACCAGCACCCCCAAGTCCTTCTCCGGTGTGCAGCTTTCCAGTCACTTCTACCCAAGCCTGTAACACTGCAGAAGGTTGTTATGACCCATGTGCAGGACCCTCCACTTGGTCTTGGTGAACCTCATGCAGTTGGCTTCAGCCCATTGCTCCAGCCTGGCCAGATCCCTCTGCGGAGCCTCCCGACCCTCAGGCAGATCAACACACCCACCCAATTTAGTGTCATCTGCGAACTTGCTAAGGATGCACTCCATCCCCTCATCCAGGTCATTGATAAAAATGAAAAAGCTATTAACTGCTTTTTAACAATTAATCCATATGTGATAAAGCTGCATGATAATGTAGAAGATTTCTAATTTGATCTTCCTGTTACAAATTATTGTTTAATTATTTTTTTTTTTAGTTCTTCACTGGATCACAAATATAAGTTCACTTTGTCTATTTTTGGCCTTTTGCCTGTAAATATATTTTTTTTTTAATTTAGAAACTGCATTCAACAGGTTGGTTTTTTTTTTTTTACTTTACAGAAAAAGAGTTGAAGAGCACTTTATTACATCCAAGCTTCAGTTTAAATCGAGAGAGCAATATTTTACAGAAGTCTCTCAGTTTAGAGTATGCTTTAAATAACCTATCTATAGAGAATGACGGCAATCCACATTCCAGGAAAAAACGTTTTCTTTCTTATCCAAGATATGTAGAAGTGATGATTACAGCTGACACCAAAATGGTTCATCACCATGGGCAGAATTTGCAGCACTACGTACTAACACTGATGTCAATAGTAAGTAAATTAAGTATTAGCCATTCCAGTTATTTCTGTTCTCTTATGTGTTGTCGTGTTTATTTTGTTATATGTTATTTTTTTTCTCCTCCAAGTCTGTCTGCTGTTTTGACTAGGTTCCATAAACATAAAAAAAGGGCCCAAAACATGGATCTTTTTAAGTTGAATACAGTAAAATGTTTAGGTGAGATGCTGTGACCTATTTCTTGATTTGCTGTTGCATTAGAAGAATTCTTAAGCTTCAGTGAGTTAAATATATGGATTAATTACAGCAGGCAGAAATTAAAAGCATTATGAAAAAATGCTTGATTATAGTAATCCTAGTTTGTCAAGTAATTTCAAAGTAATATGGGTCAGACTTTGAGTTGGCATCGTTTTAGTTGACCTCTCTCTGTGGTGAGTTCTTGAACCAAAAGTCACTTCTTGTATTGATTCAAGAAGTAGTTGGCTCAAAGATCAATAAGCTTTATAAAATCAAAAGGCTTACTATGACTTCCTAAAAAATGGTTAAACACCTAAGGCATGTTTAAATATTCTGCATAGTAATTATTTCTAGGTTTCTGTCCTTCCATCTATTTAATAAGTTTAATTTATGTGAAACATCATCTAACCATGGGCTTGCAAATTAAGACACCTACATGTAGATAACTATACAGATATCTGCTTTAAATAATAGCTATTTACTTGACCAGTTATAGACATCTTCTTTTGGATGAACAGAGTAACTCAACTTTCAATTGGTATTTGCTTCATAGGAGTGTGCAGTGCCATTTAAGATGCCATAGGACACCTGAGTTGGCCTCAGGTACTGCTTCACAAAGGTGTGCCAGTTGGTAGATCATGTGTCATATCTGCCATTCTGTATAGATGTCTAATAACCTTTAGCATCATAAAACTTCTTTATTGAAATACAATAGAGTAGTATTATTTAATGTAAAATGATAAATAAGAAATCACAGATTTCAGTATTAACTCACAATATTCTTTCATGTTTCCCCAAGTGTTGCATCAGCAGAGCAGGAAGTAGGTACTACCTTAACAGATTTATTAGCTGGGGGACTCTTATCTTAAGCATATTGTGACATTTCTAAGTCTCTGACATGAAGGCTTGATCTTAACAACTGAGATAATTAATTAAGACACTGGAGTTTACTGTAAAGGTACCAAGACCTCATCAAATCTGATTCCATGATATATTTTGAGGTACCATCCCTGTTTTCTGTTTTGGGTACCTGAATATTGACATATTTTAAAGTGTACTGCTTACATAGTTACTTGGTAGCAAAAAAATCCTTAGTCTGCTTGCAGCAAAAACTTCATAATCTTGCCTTTCTGAAAAGAAAGCTTGCCATATAAAACCACCTGTGGTAGGGCTGTGCTGGGGAGCTTAGATATGAACTTGGCTGACTGCCTAGTCATGCGAGTACTAGAGTTGAAGTGTGGGAGGAGGGCAGCCGTGCATTCAGGGAGAAGATTGAGACAGCATCGACTTAGAACAACTAACCATGAGATGGTGGAATCATACAATAGCATTATGTAATGGTAAAATAGGACAATTATAACATTGTATTAAAGGCTGGTATTTTTAATCTTTATTAGACAGGCTCTTGACTTGGACTGCACATAAAAATGGCTTTGACTCCGTTGTTTTGGTCTTTGCATAGTCATTCAGATCTGTGCAAATCAATGTGTCAATGAAGTACCTTGAAATAGTTACTGTTACCTTAGTAATGTTTTGTGGGTACTGTAATTTACTGAAATGTAAAATGTAAGGCAGTGATTAACAGGTCTTATCAGCAAAAAAATATTCTACTTAGTCTTGTTTATACTTTTTTTTTGCCATTCTGACAGCTGATCATCAACAATGATTGTGAAATATTTCATGTGGAAAGAGTCATGCACCAGCGTGATGTCTTTATCATTAAAAACATCCAAATGACTTTGTATGTGTATGTATGTATGTCGGGTGAATTTGTAAATGTATGAACTTTGTATATGTATGTATGTGGGTTGAAGTTAAAGAGGTTTTTTTTATACTTTCTTCGCAGTTCATACCATATAACTGTTAAGAATTCATTTTTCCATAATACTTGGGTTAACACAGATGCATATTAGCATTTAAGAGTATTGCACATGCTGATTCTGACAGGTAGTCATCATTTAAAAATAGGAAGCAGGCTTGAAAATTTGTAGGTTAAAAAATTCATTTGTATGACTAGCATCTGCAAGGCAATAAATATTTTTTTAAATGCAAAGTCTAGTCATGAGTGTGTTGCTCTTTGCATCTATCACTTAAAGCATCAAGCTTGTATTTCATTCCTTTTTTCACTTGGATCAGTGATCTAATGCGTCAGGAATGCAGTTCATTGGTTTTCATTTCTCATTCAGTGAAATCTAGAGACCTAGCACAAAGGCATTTGTTTCTTGCTTAAGCTCTATAACTTACTGTTCTTCTGTATATATACAACCATGTGATCATGTGTGCTTGGATGTGGTTAAAATGGATGTTTTGATTCTACACCAACATACATAGCTGAAAACAAAGTATAATTCATACAAAATTATGAGCTAGACTTGTTGCTTGTCTTGACACATGGAGATTTTATATATATATATGCGTATTAAAAAACCCCAACTATTTTTTAAACTGATTATCCTTGTATTCAAGCCCCAGGATGCCTGTATTGTTATACATTTTAATGTCTCATACGTCACTATATCTTGAAGTCCATCAGCTAATAGAGAGGTACTGGAGCCAGCAGTGTGCCTAGGGGGACAAAAAGGCCAAAAGCATTCTGGCTTGTATCAGAAATAGTGTGACCAGCAAGACTAGGGAAGTGATTGCCCCCCTGAACATGAAACTGGTGAGGCTACACCTTGAATACCATGTTCAATTTTGGACCCCTTGCTACAAGAAGGGCATTGAGGTGCTGGAGTGCATTCAAAGAGCAACAAAGCTGGTTAAGAGTCTAGAGCACAAGTCCTCTGAGGGTTGGCTGAAGGAAATGGGGTTGTTCTGTCTGGAGAAGAGGAAGCTGAGGACCTTATTAGTGAGACCTCTACAACTACCTGAAAAGATGTTGTAGCAAAGTGGGAGTCAGTCTTTTTTCCCAGATAACAAGTGACAGGATTGAGAGGAAATGGCTTCAAGTTGCACCAAGGGAAGTTTAGACTGAACATAGAAAAATGTCTTCACTGAAAGGGTTGTCAAGCACTGGAATAGGCTGCCCAGGGAAGTGGTTGAGTGAACACCCTGGAGGTATTTAGGGGATGTTTAGATGTGCTGCTTAGGGATGTGGTTTAGTGGTGGACTTGGCAGTGTTAGGCTAAAAGTTGGACTTGATAATCTTAAAAGTCTATTCCAACCTGGATTATTCTTTGTAAATTTGAAGTATATAGGCAGTTATATACTGCCCATCTTTTACACTTCACTGCTCTTAGTGGTATTTACTGCTTCTGTAACCTAGGTGGTGGTAGTGGTGATTGTTGTTAATTAGATGTGTAAAAATTAGAATAATACTTGTCTCTGACTTTCTCCTCAGTAGTATAGGGTTTGAGGTCTGTCTCTGATGAAGCCTTGGTGCTGTTTAATTCTGACAAATCCCTTGCTCTAAGCTACCTGGTACTCGTCTTGTGTCTAAGGAGGAGTTGTTTTGCCAAGGAACACTTGTATGTCTTTCTCTGAGTAGCCTTCAGCAGCTACAGAAGCCTGGCTATACATGTGACTTTGGAAATTATCTTTTCAGGTATTTTCTTTCAGATATTGAAAGGAAGAATGGGACATTTGAGCTGTACATGATAACATTTGATGCTACCTGATAGCCTTAGTGCATATTTTCATCAAAAGGCTGTAAATGATTATGACTAAGTCACCAAAAGGATATCTTTACAACCATCTCAGTCCCAAGTTAAAGATACAGCAGGGGCATTCCTCACTGGGTGATTTGGGCTTGAAAAAGGTTGTATTCTTTTTGCCTCCACTAGAGCACAATAGGCAGTCATCTGGAACCTCTAGATAGTTAACTTAGGGGATAGTAGATTGAAGAGGACTTGGGTGAGGGGTGAGGAGATGACACCTGAAACTCACAGGGGGTGAAAAAGTGATAACTGAAGTGTGTTATCACTTCAGTGTGTGTTATCACTTACACTATGTGTAAGTTTGCATGGGAAGTCTCTGCTGGACTTAGGTCCCACTGGTAAAAGCACAGGTTTGTACAGAAATATGAATGGAACAAAATTGGAGTAACACCAGCAGAAATAACACATCTCTTTCTCATTCTTTCAGCGAAGCAATAAATGCTGATGACTTCTTTATCTCCTGACTTCAGACAGTTCTGGGGTCTTAGGAAATATATAACAGAATCAGGATATGACAATGGAAGAGGTGAAGGAGAAATCTCCCAGATCCTGGATATCTTACATCCTTTCAGCACTACAGTGATAAATAAGAGATTGTTGGAGTCTTCAAAAGACATGTGAGCTAAGAAGTGATACCATGTTTCTTTAAAGGGATAAGAATGTTTGTATTTACCTGGTACCATGGTTGTGTTTAACAGCCAAGGAAAGAAAAAGAGTTCTTGTCATACAACATTTAAGAGAAAAGAGCTGAGGAAGTCCAATTGAATTTGGATATATAATTTACTTCTAGATGTAATTTCTTGTTTACTAGCACATTTTCTAAATAGGGCATTTTGCTACAATTCCCATTCCTAGTTTAATGGGCAGTTACAACAGGGATCTCAAGAGAAACTAAACCTTGTGACCAAGTTGCTTCCGGTCACCCGGCAGCCATAGCTGTGCTGATGGCAAGATTTGGCTTAGTCTTTGAGAATTTAATGAATGCTGTGATCCTTCCACTGAAAGGAAACCAGCTTCATGGGGTTTTAAAAATTATTTTTCTCCCTTGCTGTGCAATCTGAACTGTTCTGTGGATGCTGGTTTTAAGAGTCTGAAACTTCTTGAAAGTAATTTTGTTTTGTCTTTATTATCTCCAACTTCTTTGAAGCCTGGATTCACTGTAAAACAAGTAGATCTGGAAATTGTAAAGCAATGGTATATGCTATCAAATTCTTATCCCGTTTCATCATCCTTTTTCTTGAATGTTAATAATAAGAGAACATTGAAAGAAGTATCCTTAGAATACAGGAGCATTGAGTTCTCCCATTTTAAATTTATTTTTAACTAAATAATTTTCCAGATCTTTGATACTTCCCTGCATTGATCTATCATTTCAAGTCTCAGTTGATTTTAGCCTGTACAGTTCCCAGGGTGAATCTTCAAATTTGGTTTTTGGTTTTCATAGTCAGGATTTTTCTCTTCACACATGTTCAGCCAGCCTGCAGAGTGTACCTCACTTCACTGGTAAGGACATCTCATTATCTCACAGTCTTGCTCTTTGAGCTTTTGAAAGCAGTGGTAATAACTAGATGGTGAGGTGTCATGAGACAAAGGGTCCATACTGACTCACAGGATTCATGAGAGCAGTGTTACTTTTGCATTTAGTGCAAGCTTACTTGTCTCCACTATGAGAGAAAGTATGCTTCAGATTCTGGTGAGAACTGCTGGCCTCACTCAAATGAGTGGCATTATTTAAGGTTCTCAGCTGTTGTCCAGACAAAGGGAGACAGTAGATAATTCAGATGGTGCATGGATATGCTGTTGAAGGCCCTGTGACAGATTCCATTCAGGTGAGCTATGTTATATTCTCTCTTCTTATTCAGTCTAATGCATTTCATCTGAGGTATGAGTAACTCATATTGGGATTTTAAGAAATACTTCTGCACATATATTCTAAATGGACGTTGTGCCAATGGGCAAGAAGGAGGACACCTGACTGACTGGATTTTGTGGTGTTTGCTTTCTCTGTTTTCAGATTAACATAACAGTACCATTTTTAAGGGACTATTAATGTACACAAGGAAATACCCATTAATTAAAGTAATAGTGTTTCTTGTTTATAGTTAAGTTTTAACCCCAAGAGGGCTCCAGCTTGTACGCTTTGTCCAGATCATTGTGATCACCCAGGGTAAGAAATGAGTGTTTAGGTTTAAACTGTAACAAATTATCTGTTGTAAGTGGCTCTTATATCATCTTAAGTGGTAGGAGAGTCAATCCTCAAGATAAGCATCTTCACATTATAAGCTATAGATCCTCACAGATGTCACTTCAGATATGAACCACTGTTTATTTTCCTCTTTGCTAAAGAGAAATAATCCTTGAAGTAGTCAGGATGGAATTAATCTCCCCTATCCTCATACATCTGAAAATTACACATCTCATTTCATTCCATAGTAAAGGGATAAACATATGAAATACCTTACTGTCTTGTATGAAAATACATATATCTAAATATGTGTCTTCAGATGGTTCATTCTTTCTACTTCTTCATTTGCTGTTGAAGAAATGTAGACAGCTCAGTTACATGAGCTGAGATGAATGTGATAATGACATTATTATTCTAACGTGACCATTCAGGATCATAAGTTGACTGATCTTTCATGGGGAGGATAAATATCAATGCTTTCTAGGTTTATCAAAGTGGATCTCAAACTATAAGAACACATTATGAACTTGGTAGTTTAAAAGTAGCAAAATGGTAGTTTATTCCATTCAAATTCATATAACTCCTTCTGCCTAAATAGTGCTCCAGCCTTCACAGGTACTTTGATAAAGGTATTCTGAATATTTCTAAGTCTAACTGAACTTTCCAGTGAGTGATTCAGAGATGCTTCTTATTCCTACCTCAGAATAACAGGATATTTACTGGTTAGTAACTAAGACTGGAGTCCATATGGAAGGAAACTGTGCTGCTCTGAAATGTGCTCTCCACATGGATTTCAAAACTTGGGCTTCTTCCCTGGGCTTATCAAATCCTCTATTTCCAGCTTGTATATCGATAAAAGAATGAAGGACAACACTGCACATTGTGCTCTCTCCAGTTTAGAGAAAGGGAGGGTATGGGTCAGCAGCCAGTGCATTCTCAGTTCCAACTTCTGGCTGAATTACTCAGTCTCAGGTATATAGAATTAATACACAGCAAGGCTGTGGTTTCACAAGCAGTTTGAGCCAGTTTAAATGTAGGAAGTTTTGAAAGAAGTCTGTTCTTCACCATTCCCTCTGTGAGCACCTATGCCACAAGGGCTGCACCAGGGATGAGATCATGTTGATCAATATAACCTGATAAAAACCCAAACAAACAAAAAACCAACAAACAAAAACCAAACATTGTTTTGCAGCTGGATCAGTTCCTTGATCCTGTTATTTTTGTAGCCTTGCAGCCTTAACACAAGCCATAAGGGAGGAAAGCCTGTACTTCCTGGGTGACTTAGTCTAGGTGATCCTGCTCAGGCAGGGGGGTTGGACTAGATGATCTTCTAGGTCCCTTCCAACCCCTAACATTCTGTATTTTGTGATTCTGTGTTTGGTGGCAACTCTTATCTAGATAAGGCTGTTATTCAACAGCTGCTTTAAGCCAAATTGTAGAATACATGTGGATGGGATGTCTGAAGCTGTTATGGAGAATTAATAAACTTTTGGCTGCTTTTATGAAGAATAACTTTCAAAGTGGTTTACTCTGGTTTATGGAACTTACTCGGGATTTTTACTGTCTGGCTGTAAGATTGTATATAAAATTGCCTGATGGGTATGTAAATATGGCTGTTATGAATAAGAAAAGAAACATTTGTATGTGTCATGTATGTTTTCAATATAGGCTTACAACTTGATACAGCTTCCATTAAAAGTTAAAAACTTACTGGTTCAAAGTTGCTTTCTAAAACCCTCTAATATTTTATGTATTGATTCTACAAAGCATCTGCATAATCTGGTTTATGTCTCTGATAGTTGATTCTTTGGTTCTTCACTGTTTTATAAAACTACAGGTTTTATAGTGTATAATAAATATACTTTTTGCAGCAGCATTTCAACATGGTATCTAAGTGTTTGGAAATGAATATAAAACTATTGCGATTTGGATATTAAGAACTGAGTATCCACCCTGGGCTTTTCACCATATCATTGGGTAGAAAGGTAGAGATGGATGCATGAGATATGTTGTGAAGTAAACTTGTTTTCCTTTGATAACTTGTTTGCATGGCAAAAAGAGATATGGTCTATCAGATGAGTTTAACATTCTAATCTCCTGGGTTTTTTTCTCTTTAGGTTGCAGCAATCTATAAAGATTCAAGTATTGGAAATCTTATAAATATAGTTATTGTAAAATTAATTGTAATTCACAATGAACAGGTAGGAAAATGAAATATTTTAAAGACTTCTTTCTAATCGAGGAAACTAAATTAATTTGTATTGTATTTATAAAGCTAAAGCGTTGGGTTTTTTTTTTAGTTTTCAATACAAAATATTCTCTTGAACTATAAAATTTTGTTTTAAAATAGGAAACTAAATGTCAAATGTGAGGTTAACTGTAGAGCCTTGATTTAATGCTTATATTGTCCCATTTTTCTATTAACAACTCATGTTGACCTAAATGCACACAGATCCTATATGAAAGCTTATGGCATAGCTACCTAAAGTGTATTTATATGCATGGAAACATGTTTTGGTGGAGAGTTTCCAGTCTTAACAGAAGTAATATTTTAAGATTGTAAACAGTAAGCACTGTTCAAATACATGTTTATTGTATTTATCATAAATGTCACTATTTAAAAATATTTAACACATGGTGCATGCTTGCAAACATTGATCAAATAATGGGTTTCTGTGAACAAAGAATTGTAGCTAAATCGAGATCTGACATTACAAACATATTTGTGTGAAGGAACTCTATGCAGAGTCCTGCTGACTTCCTTTTCATGTACAGTCATTGTTTTGCAGGTTAAGGGCAGAAATGGCAAAGTAATAAATACAAGCATGTTCATATTAAAATAGCTTTTTTTCTCCTTTAAGGAAGGACCAGCTATCACTTTTAATGCAGCTACCACTCTTCGTAATTTTTGCTTATGGCAGCAAGCACAAAACACTTTGGATGATGCTCACCCTTCTCATCATGATACTGCTGTTCTTATCACTAGGTACAGTATCTGAAATAGACATAATTACTCAGCTAGGTGAGACAAATGCTTTAGTTTCTTTTTTATGTCATCATTTTTTAATCATTCTACTGATAGAATTAATAGATAACTGAAGTGAATAAAGACTATATTGTGCTTCCTAAACCACCGATTATCCATACATGAGCAATTACTCTGACAGTGCTATATTGGTAGCTAACCATCTGATGAACCTTTTGTTAAAAGATGATAGAACTTGGGCCTGAAACAGTTATGAGGAAATTGTCTTCAGCCATTGTACATGTGTGTGGTAGGAACAGTGTTGTACATAATGGAGTCAGATGAAGGGATGCAGGGACTGTCAGCTCTTGATAACCCAAGTGTAATTAGAACTACCAAAAACTTAAAAATGGATACAATTTAAATATTTGTATATATTCTTCCTCTACATAACCTCAATAAAGGTTCTGATGTTCATTCACTTTTTTCATTCCTCTGCCCCCAGTGTTCAAGTTGGACACACTCCAGCACTTCAAACTGTTTGATATTTGTCCTGAATTTTATGTTATTATTTTTGTAGATGGTTCAGTGCATAAGGTAGATTCAAGTATATTTCAAACTGCATGTTTTCCAGCAGCATTTAATGCTTGATCTCTGCATTGTAGAAAATTAAAATGCAAATTGTTTGAATGGACTGTTTGAAGATTAAAAATTGAAAATCAGATCTGCAGTTGCTTTAATCCAAAGATGTACTTTTATTTGTTGTAGTGATTTTAAATCTTTTATTTCAAGGGAAGATATCTGCAGAGCTAGAGAGAAGTGTGATACTCTTGGTGAGTTATTCTTTTTTAATCAGTATGATTTCATAACAGAAAATATGTGATAATTTCACTGTGGGAAGAAAAATTCATTTATGAGTAAATCAGAAAAGAGATTTAAAATTTAAGTCACACAGATAAAAAATTAACTTCTCAATGCTGTTCTGCCGTGCCGTGTACTTTGCTGCGAAGCAATTGGTTATTTTGTGTAAATCTGTTGCATAGTTGAGGCACGACTTTCAACTCAGATGCCATATTATTAATTTCTAGTCACTCCTACTACATAAAAGTTCTATCTATTAAGATTTTATATAAGGATTCCATTTTACAGGTTTAGCAGAGCTGGGTACAATGTGTGACCCACTGCGCAGTTGTTCTATAAGTGAAGAAAATGGATTGAGTGCTGCTTTTACTATAGCCCATGAGCTTGGACATGTGTAAGTACCTATTTCCTAGCAGGTAAATATTTATTTCCTTTTGAATATGACCAATTTCCAGTCATAGTGTCTTTTTAAGAGGGCACAGTCTGCTCTGTCCTTTTAGAAGAGTCATTATTTATGCTCCTGGCAGTGAGCTAGCTCTGCCTGTCACATAGATGGGTAGAGAAATTGTGAATTTTATAACCTGGTTGGTATGTTGAATTATGAGAAATACTGGACATAAAGCTATATTCTGTCCTTTTGTCATATGAATTGGTTAGGACAGTGGTACAGATATCTTAGATGTGCAAAATAGTCCTGTTAACTCCAGTTGCATTCTAAACCTGATAGGAATTTACCTTTAAGAAAAGACTATGGTTAATATAATGCAGAAATATTTTTCCTTCTGTTTGATCCTTTCAGAATACAATAGAGTAACACAAAGAGAAATACTTTACACAGAAAAATAAGAGATGACAGCATTTTATTTTATGAAGCATACCTCATCAGTGAATGCAGAAAGGTGCTATACACTAGCTCCATAAGGCATGCCACAGTGTAGGTAATGATAATGCTTCAGAGCTCAGTAGCTAGTTTGTTGATTTTCATGTTCCTGGAAGTTCATTTAGATACATACCATTTGTCATGGTATTTAAGCCAAAATTAAAGTAAGATAACATGTTAGCTGCATAAATATGATGTTGATGCACTCTGTAGTTTGTTCTAGTGAGAGTTAGGATATGAATACTGGGTTATAATGTTATGGACAATATAATGATGTCCTGTATACTGAGTTGATAAGATGCATTGTTCATTTGAAGTGGAGTACTCCCAAAACACTGGAATTTTTTTTGGTGAGCTGTAAATCTGTGGATTTGTAACATTCTTCCTGTATCCAGCAATATATAATTAGGAGCATTTTGGGTAAGGAGAGAATTTTATAAGGCATTTTTAACATACTTATTGCCATAAAGTCAGATAGTCATATTAAGTGATTCCCATTAAATTCTGAGGCATTTTCAAACTCAAAGCTCAAGCATTTTCTGCAACAACAAAGATTCAATTAATTATTGCCAAATTTGTTTTGGAGTTTGTCTATTTTGCTTTTTAGATTTAATGTTCCTCATGATGACAGTTTTAAATGTAAAGAAGCTGGAATTAAACATCAATACCATGTGATGGCTCCAACTTTAAATTACCATACAAGTCCATGGACTTGGTCAAAATGTAGTCAAAAATACATCACTGAGTTTCTGGAGTAAGTGTCAATAGAATTCTGTGCTTGGGTTTTTGTGTTTTTTCGTTGTTGTTGGTTTGGTTTGGTTTGGTTTGGGTTTTTTGTTTCTTTGTTTTTAATTCATTTCCCTGTACTTCTGAGAAGTATTTTAAATGTATTACTTCAATACCATTTTTTTTGTATTGTTCATAGGTTTAACCACTGACTTATAGAGCCTCATCCTTCCAGAAAAATATATGCATTTAATTCTTTGGATAATACAAGACTATTTAAAAGTTACATTTAAAGCTAAGGGAAAAAAAAATAATATAGTGGTTCTGGTTATTGAAAAAAACTTAAGCTTTGTTTGGTGGAGGTAGTGTGAAATCCAATAAGGGAAAATGAAGTGATCTGGTTTATTTTATTAAAGTCATTATATAGGCAGGTAGGCATGCAAACCCACAACTCCACTGAGATATGCATGTGTGTCATCTGACTAGGCTCCCAATGAATTAAGAATGACTTAATTACATTTTTTTTCCTGTTTTTACAACAGTACTGGTTATGGTGAATGTCTCCTAGATAAACCCAGTGGAAGAATATATGATCTTTCCTCTCAGTTGCCTGGGTCAATATATGATGTCAACAAGCAGTGTGAACTTATGTTTGGTCTTGGGTCACAAGTATGCCCATATCTGGTGAGTGAACAACACACAAAGTCATGCTCAATCTATTAAAAAGAAAAGATTACTAAAAGGTAGGTTTATTAATGATAGGTCTTTTGGTTTTGGAAGAATTTTATCTTGAAATATGTCAAAGTTCACATTCTTTTCTGTTAAAGGGGGAAGAGTTTAGCCAAGAACATTGCAGCTCCATATGCTAGAAATATATAAAAGTAAAAAGGAGGATATGTACATTTTGATTTGCATGTTTGTCAATGTCATTATAATTAATTCTTTAATTTATGCAGCTTCAGATCTTCTAAAACTTCCTGCAGCTATTGAAATGAAATTATTTCAACACTTCTTACAAATGTTTTCACATTATAGCTTCTATCCTACACTAACAGATCTTTATCTACTTCTTTTAGTGCTTTTTAAACATTTTAAACTTGGAAGTTAATATATTAACTCACATATTTGTTTTAAATGTTTACTACAAAGCACAGATGCCCCATAGATGTCAAAAAATATTTTCATGCCTGTTAGAGTGTTACTTCTAATTGGATCAGTTTCAAATAGCCCACATTCCTGCCTGGCCTTAAGCAAAATCCTTTTTTTTTTCTTTTTTTCTTTTTTCTTTTTTTTTTTTGTGTGTGTGTGTGAGGGGAGTGTGTTTATCTGTGAAAAATGGTAGTAGTAATAGATTCATAGATAGATTCATAGAATAGCAAACACTAAGCCTGCATATAGTGTGAGAAAACAATACAAATATCCCAACTAATGTCTAGAATGGTGTTAGAGATACAACAAAAGTAATCTTACTTTATTTTTAGAAACAATGCAAACGCTTATGGTGCACAAGCACAGAAGGTGTTCACAAGGGTTGTCGTACTCAGCACATGCCTTTGGCTGATGGAACAGTTTGTGGTGTGGGAATGGTAAGTCTTCATTTGTTTGTGTATTTGCATAAGTCAAAAAAGATCTTGTAAATAAGAAAGATCAGTGCTTGCTGAGTGGCAATACCATGCCTATAGCATACTGATTGTGTAAACAGTATGTATCTGATGTTACCTGCAGATTCCCTTAGTCTTGATACATTATGACATAAATTAACATTGATTCTCTGTTCAGAATAATGATACAAGTTTACAGATAGCATGTTTATTAATATATTAGGTGGAAGATATCAGGGAAAAGCTGCCATCTCTTCTGTTTGAAAAGTTCAGCTAATTCATAACAAATTGTTATGAAGAACTCACATTCATATACATAAAGAATTCATTCATATACTGACTTGCCTATTGTAACATAATTCAGGATACTTGGATTTGTTCAGTGTTAAAAACTGTGCATTCTCTTCTTACTTAAACCCTAATGCTTAGGACTGCCTGGCTGTGTGAGGTATACATTGAATGCACACACAAAAAAAAGAAAAGGAAGCTAAACATCCTATGCCCATCTCATGGGTTTATTTAGTATGGAGTGTTTGAGTGATAAGAATGCAGCTCACTGCTTCTTCATCTGTCAGGTTGGTTTTGAATGGCAGATCTTGGTCTGTATCCTTGGTCAATATAACCCTTTTCAGGCTGTCCATAAGCGTCATGAATATCTAATTGGTAGATGTAGTAAAGGCACTTACGTTGATAGAAATGACATCGTGGTGGAAGCTGGCTGAATCCAGAGTTATCAGTGAAGATTTGAGGGTTTTAATCTTTCATGTAGTGTGGGAAGTAAAAAGAAAGTAGGTGCTAGAGATCTTTGCTGATCTAGTCTTTGGCTTCTCAATGTCTCAGTACACCACCAGAAGCTATAATAATTTTCTTAACTGTCAGGGGATTGTGGGAATAACTTCAGAGATTTTTCACATGCTCAGATATGACAGTGATTATCTTAAGAATGGCTGGTTTATTATGTTGAGATGCTTTTAATAGTAGTGTGCTGTAGTAGCTTCAAGGGCTGCAGAAGCACCGTGAACTTACTTTTTTGATAGTTTTATAGGTTCAAATATGATTGAAAAAATTCTAGTCTAATTTTTATGTATAATAGACTGCTACATTTTACTTGATTACTATATTTTCCCCAAGAAATTGTAATTTTTACAGATTTTTTTTTTTCTGTATTTGATAAGAGAGTAGTAGTGAGGAATTTGAAAATACTGTCTTAATGGATACAATTTTATTAGATAAACTGTCTTAAGCAGTTTATTTCTAGCAAGATTAGGAAAATTATTTGAAAGTTGCAGTAGGAGCTTTGCTTGATTAAATCCTATTCATGCAGTTGCTGTTACAATGTTTAACCCTTTTTTCAGTCAGTCACTGTTCAGAAAGAAAGTTCATCTTTTGTATAAACTTCATGTGTAATCTTTAGTTCAATTGACTTGACTTCAATTTGCCAACATCAGAGAACTTCTTATATAAAAGAATACAAAACCCTATTTTATGCAATTAATGCTGTGCAACCAGTTTTCTCTAGGAAATGAAGAGCTAATTAGAGTCATTACCTCTGAAAGATGTAAGAAAGAACAGCAATTAATCTGACAAATTGTCATCTGTTCCTGTCTAAGGGACAGCTCCTTTCAAGCTCAGTCAGCAAGTTTCTGTTGATGTTAATGGGAATAAGACATGGCAACTAGTAATTGTAATTAATATTTGCTGGCAAGCTAAATAGATTTATACTTGGCATTTGCAGCATTATTGCTCTGATGAATGCAGAAAAGATCCACTTAAGGCAGTTGTTATTTTAGTATTAGTTTCTCAGGCTTAGATTTGACACGTGAGTTTATTTTTGCAGCAGTCTTTCATTCTAGTGAAGGTTGCATGTCTGTTGGATTTTGCTTTGAGCTGCTCTAACTGTCCTTGTATCTTTTCTTCCCCCCAAAAAACAGTAGATATAAATCTAATATTACTAAAGACTATCGAGTGAATGAGTAAACAGCTTTTCCTGAGTGCCTGCCCTCCTAACAGAATTTCTTCTTGCCATATGCAATTTATCAGCATGCCACATTTTGGAAAAGAATTATATGTCTCATGGTGCACACACCTTTAGAGCTTCTTAAGAAAATGCTACCTGTATCTTCTACTAATATTATGTATATTAAGTAAAATGAAGCTTAATGTTTCAGTGTTTTACAGAGACTCAAGAAAATAGATTCTTGAGAGTAATATTAATTCACTATAACTAATATTATTAAAAGAGAAGGCTTGCTTTTACTTCAGTTTCCTGTCTCCTTAAATTTCTCTGAGCTGCATTCATCCTAGGGTTACCTGCAACTGTGCCATATGAATAGTTGGAAGCAGCCTGCTCACTGGATGCCACAAAAAATGTACATGTACAGTTTTAATTTTTGTTGTGATGGTATAAACTATATGTACAAATTAAAAACATAATAAATCACAGTAATAACAGTATTTATATGCTTCACTGAGGAGCAAGACATATGAGAGTTCTTTACCATAACGAAGGAAACTGGAATGCTTTAATTAGCCTGTTTTCCATCTCCTAATCATCATAACTTTTGTTGACATCATATTCTAGAGAGCAGCTACTTTGATGTATGTTTAGGAAATGTGAATGATTTAGAGCAGATCTTTTAGCTTCTCTTCCTCTTGATGCATTCTGGTCAGAAATTTCTTTGTGCCTTGAAATTTGTGCAGACCAGTAGGCTCTTGGTATTATCTGTTTGAATTGCTTTCATTTGCTTTATTTAACTATCAGTTTCTTTTCTTTTTTTTTTTTTTGAGGCTCCTTGAGGGTTTCTGTAGTGATGAATTTACTTACGTTTATACTCTGGAATAGTGCACAAGATTTCTCCTCACCGTGAGTTTAGGAAGCTTTGGGTTTTTTTTTCTTTCTGAAATTCCAAAGAAGAATTGAGTTTGGAGAGTACTTCAGGTTTTAGAATGTTGCATATCTTTTTTTTTCAGATATAGAAACAAAACCAAACCACAAAATAATGTTAGGAAGTAGAATCCTTAAATTCCCTGGATTTGTTAATAATCCTTATTTTTACAGGGTACCAGTTTTCGATGTGGTTGATATCATTCACAGTAAATAATGCTGTTTTATGGAGGATCTAATTAAAGGGAATAGTAAACTAGAAGTATTATGGAAAAGTAACTACTATGTGTAATCAAATTGGTTACAAGCCAACTGCTATATAAATTCTCCTTACATGTGTCAATCTCTAGTTTACACTGGGCTCAGAATCATGGCTTTGCATAATGAAGCAATACAGTTTTTAGCAGAGTATCTTACATGATATTCCAGTAATGGTAACTCATCTGTTGGAATTGGTGATGCATATCTGAACTAAAACCAAAAACACCTTCAAAGAAGAATAGTTGGTGAAACCATCTATTTCTTCCTAGAGGTAGCATTCTCAGAACAAGTTGTGGGTTTTTTTAATGAAAAAACCAGCAAAAATTACCTTATTTTTTAAATTTTTTAAAATTAAGTTCTGAGACACTTCAAAGGGTTGCTCTCTGAGCCTTCATGTATTGCTGAGCAGTATACAAATATACACATATTCCATTGATTCCTTGGACATTGGAAGGGAGAGGTAGGAGTTAGTTATGTGTTTCTGATGTTGCTCATGTAATCAGAGACCAGGTTAGAAAAGCTAAGGCCCTGACAGAGTCAGATCTAGCCAGAGATATTAG